>CM035426.1:106309790-106314790 GCA_020310875.1 Ceratopteris richardii | reverse complement strand
TTGAGGAGGATAAATTGGTAAGGCAAATCCTTACAGGTTTAAGAGGTGATGACAAATGGAAGCCATTCATTTTGTCTACAGAGTTATCACTTGATCATTTCACCCCTGATTTAAATCAGTTGCTAGGTCATATGCTAACATTTGAGCAGGATGTTAAAGGAGATAGTGACAAGAGTGCAGGTCATGCAATGTACTCAAAAGACAAGAAGAAGAATAGCAAAGGAAAGCAACAAGCAAATGAAGATGAAGGAACAACTAATCAAGCCAACTTCCTAAGAGGAAGAGGAGGTGGCAAAGGTAGAGGAAGAGGCAGGAATAACAAAGATGGAGGCAAAGCTTGCTAGATTTGTGGTAAGACAAATCACTTAGCTAATGATTGTTGGCATAATACTCAGAGTAATGGTGGATACAATCAAAATTATAACTCAAGAGGAAGAGGTTGCAGAAATCAAAGAGGTAATTTCAGAGGCAGAGGTAGTAGGGGTTACTTTGGAAGAAATGCAGGTAGAGGATTCCAAATTCAACAATATAACAATACCTACTACAATTATGCTTCAGATCAAAAGGAGGATTCAACATTGATAATGAATGCAACTTGTGAAAGGCAGAGTGAAGATCAAAGAGTCTTCTACATTGACTCAGGGTGTAGCAATCACCTAAGTGGTAATATATCTTTGATGACTGATTTGGAGAATAAGGTTTTTAATCATGTTGTTCAAAAAGGTGACAACACAAAGCATAATGTGAAATCAATTGGATCAGTGAAGGCCAAGGATGGTAGCACCTTATTGAGTAAGGTCTTGTATGTTCCTACAATTCCTAAGAATTTGATACGTGTAGGACAAATTGTTGAAAAGGGATATGAAGTAAGGTTCACTAATGATGGAGTATATGTGGAAGACCCTAGCCAAGGGTATAAACAGATTGTTTCAAGGAAGAAAGAAGGAAGGTTATTTACCTTGAAGATTCAATGCAATATTGGTCATGCTATGTTCACATATGGAGGACATAAGATCTCTGAGTTAGATCTTTGGCACAAGAGGCTTGGACATTTCAATGAAAGAGGTATTAAAGACATGATTAACAATGGTTCAGTGCTTGGATTGCCTAATGTTGCAGGTCAACATATGACATACAGATGTGAGGCATGTCAATTAGGTAAAGCTCATAAGCATTCCTATTCCAAGCATGGTTTTATGTACTCAGAGAAGCTTGAATTGGTACACACAGATGTGTGGGGGCCATCAAAGGATTTCAGTATAAATGGGTCAAGGTATTATGTGATTTATGGTGATGATGCTACTAGATGGATCACTATTTATGTGATCAAAGATAAGTCAGAAGTGTTTAATACATTTAAACACTATCATGCATATGCAGAAAGAATTACAGGTCATAAGTTGAAGAGATTAAGGTCAGATGGAGGGGGAGAGTATTTCTCTAATGAGTTCAGTGATTACTTGTGGAATGCAGGTATAAAAAGGGAAGTTACTTGCAGGTACTCTCCTCAACAAAATGGTGTAGCAGAAAGGAGAAATAGAACACTTGTTGAGTTTGCAAGATCCATGATGAAGGAGAAAAATTTCCCTAATTATTTGTGGGTTGAGGCTGTAAACACAGCTACTTATTTGGTCAACAGGTTACCATGTAAAGCCTTGCAGGGTATGACACCATATGAGGCTTGGTGGGGTAAGAGACCTACCTTGGATCATTGCAGAGTTTTTGGATGTGTGGCATATGCATATGTGCCATCACAATTGAGGCATAAGTTGGAGCCTAAGGCTGAGAAATATGTTTTCATTGGGTATGATGATAAGCAGATGGGTTATAGATTGTGGAGTCCATCTACAAAACAATTCATGGTTTCTAAAGATGTTACATTTGATGAGCAAAGTACTTGGTATGCAGGTACAATCAATATCAATACAGGTGATGAAGAAGAAGTGAGTCAAAAGAAAGGTAAGTCAAAGATTCAAATAATTGATGAAGAAGAGAATAATGAAGTGCAGGGTGAAGTTGAAGAAATGCCTAGATTTGATCCTGAGTGTGAAGAACCAGAAACCTCAAGGAGTGGAGAACTCAGAAGATCATCAAGAAATAGGTGGCAACCTACAAGGTATAGTTATGATACTTCTTTTTTGGCCACAAAAGATTATGCTTATATGGTGAAAACAGATGAAGACCCTTCTACATATGAAGAGGCAAAAGGTAAGGAAAAATGGGAGAAAGCTATGCAGGAAGAATATGATGCACTATTGGAAAATCAAACATGGGATTTGGTTCCTAAACCAAATAGTCAGAAAATTATTGGATGCAAGTGGGTTTACAAGACTAAGAGGTTTGCAGATGGAAGTGTGTCTAGGTACAAAGCTAGACTTGTTGTCAAAGGGTTTGCTCAGACATATGGTGTTGATTATGATGAGACTTATAGTCCTGTGGCAAAGATGACAACCATCAGGACACTTATAGCTATTGCTGCATGTAAAGGTTGGAAGTTATGTCAACTCGATGTGAAAAATGCTTTTTTGAATGGTTATATTTCAAATGATGTGTTCATGGAGCAACCTCAAGGGTTCAGAGATAAAAGGTATCCAGATCATGTGTGCAAGCTCAAGAGAGCTTTGTATGGCTTGAAGCAGGCCCCAAGGGCATGGAACTATAGACTTGTAAAGTTCTTGAAAGAACTTGGATTTCAGGTGTCTAAAGCAGATAGTAGCTTGCTTGTCAAAGCAAGTGATAATGGTTTCATATACATGTGCATATATGTTGATGATATAATCCTTACAGGTACAGATGAAGAAGGAATACAAAGACTCAAGAAGCAAATGGAAAATGAGTTCAAAATAAGTGACTTGGGAGACTTGTCATACTTCTTGGGCATGGAGATTACATATACTCAACATGGAGTATTTGTGACCCAAGAAAGGTATTTGAAGAACTTGTTAATCAAGTTTAAAATGGATGATTGCAGGGTAGCACCTACACCAATGGAGGTGAATCACAGATTGAGTAAGTTTGGAGGTGAAGAATTCAAGGACATGAGACAATATCAGAGTTTGGTTGGTAGTCTTATCTATGCTACGTTAACTAGACCTGATTTATCATATGCAGTAGGGGTTTTGTCTCAATTCATGCATTGCCCGAGGAAAGAACATTGGATTGCAGGACTGTGAAGAGATGGATAGGTATGTGTTGAAGATGAAGAGGTGTTGCAAAATCTTTGCTCTACACCAGCCAAATGAACTCTAGGAGTAGATGGTGGGCCCTTTTAGCTTGCCAATGGATGTATTAGACACCCTATGTACCTTGGAAGATCACTCTCAAAAGGATAGATCAAAACAGATAAGTTGGAGTTAGCTCAGAGGTGAAAACTTGCTATTCTTGGTTGATACACCTGTCCAGTGTTTTACATAATTCTCTGAGCACAGCAGCAATTAGATTAATTCCTCTTAGGGAAGGCTAGGTAGCTTAAAGAGCTAACTTTAGAGAGTAATCTCATCAAAAATAACAAACCACACACTGAGAATGACTTTTAACAAGTGATGACATCATCCCGATTTTCACGGGCTGCTACAGAAATAGACAAGTGAGTAGAAAAATTAACATAACTCAAGATTTAAGGATCCAATGATCATGAAAATTTGTATGCTTATACTAGACAGTAAGATGAATCCAACAAGCTTGAAATCACTGAATTTGGATGAGTAAACACTGCGAAATTACTCTGACAAGATGACTGAAAAAGTCGGGTACCTGACAGAGAAGTGAAGATGAACATACCCTGTTGACTTCAAATGAACATAACTGAAGATTCCAACATCCAAATGACATGAAAATTTGTGAGCATATAGTAGCCTTATAGAGCTAACTTTACCAAGTTAAATCACTGAAAATGATGAACCAAGTGCAGAGAAACAATCTCTGCAAGGTGACTGAGAAAAACTGAAGTAATGGCAGTGAGTAGTACACATCACAAGAACATGGAAAGATGAACTCAAATAATCATGAAAATGAAAGTATATTGCTTGTACAATACAATGACTTACTGATACATATGTGTGCCTTGTAATCACACCTTGATATGGCATAAAGCTCAGCTCTTGGAGGTCTTCACATAGGTCTCTCTAACCACGACTAAAATTGCCATCTATTTATAGTTGAGTTTGGGAGGCTAACTTCCCTCAATCACTCTCCAATCAATCAATGATTGATTTGATTCTCTACCTACCACAAATCACGAATTCGTGGCTCCTCTTTCCATTCTTGATCATGTGGGCTCAACCACTTAAGATTCTCTTACTTTTACATTAAGTAAACTCTTCAAAAGTTACAAGAGGTAGTTCACAAGTGAACTTTACATAGTCTTCATTTTGAAGCTTCTTTAATGACTTTGTGAGACTCAAGCCAATACTTAGGCTTGTCATAGACTTGCTCCAACAAGGACAAAGAGTGTTGAGATACATTAAGGGTACACTCAATGAAGGTTTGTATTATGGGTTTACATCAGATACAAACATCAAGATCTATAGTGATGCAGATTGGGCAGGTAATCCAGATGACAGAAGGTCAACTTATGGATACATGTGTTATGTGGGAGATAAACTTATCTCATGGTGTTCCAAGAAGCAACATACAGTTGCTTTGTCTTCTACAGAAGCTGAATATAAAGGCATGGTTGAAGCTGCAAAGGAAGTGATTTGGCTCAAAACCTTGATGAAGAGTTTTGACATTGTGCATGGGATACCAATTATATATGGTGATAACATGAGTTCATTGTATTTAGCTGCTAAACCTGTTTTTCATGCCAGGACCAAACACATTGAGATTCAGTATCACTTTCTAAGAGAGAAAGTGATGGATAAGGAGATTGAAGTCATACATACTTCAACAAAAGATCAGATAGCTGATATGCTTACAAAGAGCTTGGATGGACCAAAGCTACAGAAGTTTAAAGACATGGCAGGCATAAAGAAGATAAGAGAAACCTCAATTGATGATTG
>CM035426.1:106262290-106297290 GCA_020310875.1 Ceratopteris richardii | reverse complement strand
ATCACTTGTTAAAACTCATTCTCAGTATATGGTTCATTATTTTTTATGAGATTACTCTTGAAAGTTAGCTCTTCAAGTTACCTAGACTTCTCCAAGAGGAATTAAGCTAATTGCTGCTGTGCTCAGAGAATTATGCAAAACACTGGACAGGTGTATGAACCAAAATAGCAAGTTCTTCACCTCTGAGCTAACTCCAACTTATCTGTTTTGATCTATCTTTTTGAGAGTGATCTTCCAAGGTACATAGGGTGTCTAATACATCCATTGGCAAGGTAAAAGGGCCCACCACATACTCCTCGAGTTCATTTGGCTAGTGTAGATCAAGGATTTTGCAACACCTCTTCATCTTCAAGCACATACCTATCCATCTCTTCACAGTGGTATCAGAGCAAGGTTGGACAACATGGCAGATGGATTTCCTTCATCAATTGACAAATTGGATAGAGGTAACTACTCAGCTTGGTCATTAAGGATGGAAGCTTATCTCCAAGGTAGAAGTTTATATGGTTATGTGGCTGGAGATGAAGTTATGCCAAGTTTCAGGAACAAAAGTCAACCAACACAAGAAGAGCAAGAGAGATTGAGCACATGGTGCTCCAAGGATGCACTTGCAAGGTCTTATCTTCTCAACTCTATCTCAGATTTCTTGTTGCCTCACATTAGAAGTTGTAAGACATCTCAGGAAGTGTGGGATGCACTTGAAGCTTTCTTCTCTTCAAGTACTAAAGCTAGGAAGCATCAACTATGGCTGGACAACTCTCAAGAAGGCTCCCAAACAAAATGTGACTGATTTTGTCACAAAGCTCAAGGACATAGCAGATCAGTTGGGAAGCATTGGAGAGGTAATAGATGAAGAGCAAATTGTAAGGCAGGTCATCAATGGCTTGAAGGCAGATGACAAGTGGGAAGCATTCACTACAACTATGGATTTGTACATGGACATGCATGTACCTGATTTCAATACACTGATTGGACAACTACTTACTCAAGAGGCAAAGCTTATCAAAAATGAAGAAAGCTCTAAAGGTAATCAATCTTTAGCTTTATACACTGATAAAAGCAAGTCCAAAGATAACAAAGGAAAGGCAAAGAAAGTGGATGATGAAGCAGGTACATAGCAAGCGAACTATGCAGGAAGAGGAAGACATGGCAGAGGTAGAGGAAGAGGAGGTAGACAAGGCAGGGGGAGATCCCAAGACTCCAACCCATGTTCTATTTGTGGATTAACTAATCATACAACTGAAAATTGCTTTAGGAATTCCAGGAATCAAAGAGGCAGAGGATACAATAGAGGAAGTTATGGCTACTCAAGAGGAAGGTTCAACAATTATCATGGCAACTACAACAACTACAATCATTCAAACTATCAAGGAGGCTACAAAGGAAGGAGAGACTACAATAACTACACAGAAGACTCAAACAAAGAGGATTCATTATTGATCATGAACATGGCTATGCCACAAGGTAAATCTGATGAGCATGTTTTCTACATAGATTCAGGTTGTTCAAATCATGTGGCAGATCCATTACAAAGAATTTGATAAGTGTTGGGCAGATAGTAGAGAAAGGGTTGCAAGTCAGGTTCACAAAAGGAGGAGCATTTGTTGAAGATCCAAGTCAAGGATTCAGAAGAATTGCAAAAGTTGAAAAGACAGGTAGATTGTTCACATTTGAATTACAAGACACTAGAAACATTGCTCTCTTTAATTATGGTAGTCAGACACTCACAGAATTGGAAGTATGGCACAAAAGGTTAGCACATATTGGTGAAAGGTCATTAAAGCAAATTTGCAAGGACCAAAGTGTACTTGGACTCCCTAATTTGTCAAAACAACATATGATTTATAAGTGTAGTGCATGTCAATTCGGAAAGTCTCACAGGTTACCATTCATGAAGAAAGGTTATATGCATGGAGATCTCTTGGAGTTGGTTCATACAGATGTATGTGGACCTAGGAAGGAAGCTTCAATATATGGATCAAGGTATTATGTCTCCTTTATGTTGGTGCAATTCAAGCCATCACACTTGGCTTGGAACTTTGGAAACTTGTTTTGAAAACTTGGAAGCTTAATTCATTTGAAGAAAGGACCATGTGAACTTATGCTTATAAGTTCCTACTTCTTTACCCTTTGTAAAAGTCTAAAATGACTTGGCATATGTATGAGTACACCTACTTGATTAGTCGTGGAAATTTAGAGGACTTAATGGAGAGAATATCTCCCTACTTTTAGAGGAGATATTCTAGGGAGCCTTGGATTTGAATTTCAAAATTCAAATGATCACTCAACCTCTATAAAAGATGAAGAAAAAAGGTCGCGAAAGTGATCCTCACTTCAGCTCATTTCCCGAGGCATTTTACCATTGTATCTCTATGTGTGTGAGTGCTACATCTTAGCCTACACCACAATACCTCATTTAGCTATGCTTATCATGCTAATGAGATTGTACAATTACATCAATCAATAGATACATTCATACTTTTCAACTCTGTGTTTTTCTGAGTTATCTTCTCCAAGTCTGTCAACTTCCAAGAGGCATATCTCAGTGCCTACTGAACCAAATCAAGTGATTCAAAGCTTATTGGAACCAGCTCCAAGCATACTACATGCCTACAAAATTTGAAGGTCATTGGATCAGCCATCTCGGAGAAATGTTGCTCGAAGTGGTCTCTGGTATTTCTCTATACATCTCCTAAAAAGTCGGGGGTGACTCTAATTTTGCTAAACTTATTTCTCAGTGCATAGATTATCAATTTGAGTGATTCTACTTGAAAATGGTAGCTTGGTAAGCTAATTGAATAACTCTAGGAGGAATTGTTCCAATTGTAAGTGTGCTGGTTACACTGAGCAAAACTTTGAGCAGGTGTCAGTACCAAAATAGCAAGTTTTCTTGGATTTGTGAAGTATCAAGTAGTCTGTTTTGATTTGATCATTACACACATCATTTGCAAAGTACATATATGATCTCTTGGTGTCATTTGGAAGCTAAGCAAGTGTACTAATCAACTCTGAAGCAAGGAGGGCTGGTACAAAGCAGGTCTAGCAGTACCAACTCAATCTTCTAGGTGTATCCAACCATTTCTCCTAACAGTGGTATCAGAGCAAATAAGGTAACATGGGAGATGGTTTTCCTTCATTCATTGACAAATTGGACAGGAACAATTACCAAGTTTGGTCTCTAAGGATGAAGACCTATCTACAAGGAAGAAGCTTATTTGGATTCATCTCAGGAGATGAGGAATTGCCCTCATTCAAAGCAAGAGGACTACCCACCAAGGATGAACAAGAGAGGCTCAACACATGGTGTGAAAAAGATGCATTGGCAAGGTCTTATCTTCTTAACTCTATATCTGATTTCCTTTTACCTCATATTAGGAACTGTAAGACTTCCCAAGAGACTTGGGAAACTCTGTCATCATACTTCTCTTCCAACACGGGCCAGGAAGAATCAACTATGGATTGAATTCACAACCCTTAGGAAGCAGCCCAAGCAATCAGTCTCAGAGTATGTGACCAAGATTAAAGATGTGGCAGACCAATTAGCAAGCATTGGAGAGGAGATTGAAGAGGAACAAATAGTAAGGCAAATAACAAATGGACTCAAGGCAGATGATAAGTGGGAAAGCTTCACCACTGCAATGGATCTCTACATGGACATGCCTACCCCAGATCTCACAACTCTCATGGGCCAACTATTCACACATGAAGCAAAGTTTACAAAGGCTGGAGATCAATCAAAAGGTAACAACCCCTCTGCTCTATATACTGATAAGAAGATTAAGGATAAAGGTAAAGGGAAGAAGCAAGAAGAAGAAGGCTCTACCTCCCAAGCTAACTATGCAGGGAGAGGTAGATCTTCAAGAGGTAGAGGCAGAGGAGGTAAGTCAGGTAGGGGGAGACCCTACAACTCATCACCATGCAACATTTGTGGATTATCTAACCATACCACAGATGAGTGCTACAGAAACTATAAGAATCAGAGAGGAAGAGGCTATCAAAGAGGTGGATACTCTCAAGGTAGAGGCAGGTTCAACCAACACCAAGGCTACAATGGATACAACAATCAGTACAACAACAATTACAACCACAACCACAATAATAACTACCAAGGTGGATTCAGAAATAGAAGGGATTACAAAAACTACACAGAAGAACAAGATGACTCCCTATTGATCATGAATATGACCTCCAAGGCAGGAACAAATGATGATCATTTATTTTATATTGATTCAGGGTGCTCTAACCATGTAGCTGGTAATGTGGCACTACTCTCTGATTTGGAAGAACCTAAGGGCAAACATCAGGTACAGACAGGTGATGATACTAAACATTCTGTTATAAAGATTGGAAATGTGAAAACTTGTGATGGTAACCAAAACCGATTGAGCAGGGTACTTTATGTACCAACCATTACCAAAAACCTAATGAGTGTTGGTCAGATTGTGGAGAAAGGTTTGCAGGTCAGGTTCAATCAACATGGAGCATATGTGGAGGACCCAAAACATGGATTCAAAAGGATAGCCAAGGGAGAGAAATCAGGTAGATTATTTACTTTTGAGCTAGAAGACACCAAAAATATTTCTTTATACAATTACAAGGATCAAACACTTTCAGAGTTAGAAATATGGCACAAGAGGCTAGGCCACATAGGTGAAAGGACTTTGAAGCAAATGTGCAGGGATCAATGTGTGCTTGGGATACCTAATGTGTCCAAGCAACACATGATTTACAAGTGTGGTGCTTGTCAGTTTGGTAAGTCTCACAGGTTGCCCTATTCAAGGAAAGGCTTTATGCATGAAGACTACCTAGATTTGGTACACACAGATGTTTGGGGACCTAGCAAGGATCCCTCCATTTCAGGCTCAAGGTACTATGTGTCTTTCATTGATGATTATAGCAGATGGACTGTCTTATACTTTATGAAGCATAAGGATGAAGTGTTTAACTGTTTCAAGAGATATCTTGCACTTGTTGAAAACCAAACAGGAAGAAACTTGAAGAGGCTAAGGTCAGATGGAGGAGGTGAATACTTCTCAAATGAGTTTGAAGATTTCTTGCAGGAAAGAGGCATCAAAAGGGAGATAACCACAAGGTACTCACCTGAACAAAATGGAGTAGCTGAAAGAAGGAATAGGCTTATTGTTGAAACAGCTAAGTCTATGCTTAATGAAAAGAAGTTACCAAATTATCTTTGGGCAGAGAGTGTATCTACTACCACCTACCTCATAAACAGGTTGCCATCAAAGTCTCTTGATGGCATGACACCATATGAAGCTTGGCATGGTAAGAGACCATCTTTGGATCATTGCAAAATCTTTGGTTGTGTAGCATATGTGCATATTCCCTCACAGGTAAGGGGAAAGCTAGACCCTAAAGCTGAAAAATGTATCTTCATTGGTTATGATTTGAATAAAAAAGGGTACAGATTCTACAACCCAACAAACAAAGGCTTCAAGGTAAGCAGAGATGTCATCTTTGATGAGAATGACTCATGGTATGAGAATGAATGCAGGAAGGTTAGTCTACCTTATGATTTGGAAGAGGAGTTTCCAAAGCTAATCAAAGTTAAACCAAACAAAGAAGAAGACTCAAGTTCAGAGGATGATGACACAATCAACCTTGAAGAATTCAAAGCATGGAAGTCCAAAGGAAAGATGAAGATGAAGCAACTAGAGGATATTCCAAAATCCTCAAATCAGTCAATGAGGAGATCTAAGAGAGAAAGCAAAAAACCAATCAGATTTGGGTATGATACATCTCTTATAACTAAGCATTCTGTATACCTTACAAAGGATGTGTTGAATGAAGAACCAGGTACATATGAAGAGGCAATCACCAAACCAGAATGGAAAGGAGCTATGGATGAATGTGTACTTGAGCCAATATGACTCAAGGACTTGTGCCAATGAGACTATACCTCAATTGCCACACAAGTGCATATAGTGGGATCTTTAACACACATTTAAATGTCAATCCTAAGGAATGACTTACCAAGTGTATGAAGACGTGTGCACACGTGATGGAAAATGAAGTGGTTTAGCTAATCATGCATGAGAAAAGACTACTACCTCTCACACCTACTGAAATACTGAAAGTGTTGTCGTAAGCCTCTTTTCAGCAGTTTTGGTATTTTGAGGTTTTCTCCCAACCCAGAACTTCGAATATAGGCAATAGAGTACTCGTTTCGAAGCTCTCGACGAGACGCATCCAATGGTGGTGGTTTCACTCAATTCTGACCACTCTGCTTCAAGCTATGGCAGAAATAGTGAATGACAGGAATCACAAATACCCGCGCCACAGCTTCTCCTAGCTTACACATGCACTACAGCAGCTCAAAACAAAGGGAAAGGGGTAGACAATAGTCCTACACATGCATTTCAAGCATCACACACACATACAAGAGCAAAATGAAGATCAAAATCAGCAGGAAAGAGGCAAACTCGAAAATTCAGAAGTGCTCCTTCTTCACAATGACAAAAAGTTCTTTACAAAGAGTCACTTTTGACTTATATACTAGTGCCCTAAGTTTGGTCCTTTCACACAAGAGACCGGCACTTTATTCACTAAAAGACTAATTTCCTACTATTGTACATGGGTAAATCTCTAATCTTCTGTGGGGATGCATCTAGAGGACTCCTCTAGTGCATTTACAACGGAAAATATATACAAGAGTGGTTATGATACAAAAGTTGTGTGTCCAAATCGGAAAACTTTTGGGGCCCGTCTTTTTCTCTGCTTTGTGCGCTCTTTAGCTCTACAACACTCTCCCCCTCTTCGTCTCTGTCGTCCCTTGACAGACTTTGCTTCCCGTACGCGTCCAATGGTCAGTGTTGCCTGATTCTTGATCTTGCATTACGTTTTAGAGGCACTCTGCTTTTCTCCGCACGCTCCCCTTGGTCAGTGTTGTCTGCAGTTAAACAGACATGCAGATTCGATGGCCTTCTTGATTCAAGCTCTACTACTCGAGAGCCTGTTGCACTTGTCTTGCCTGTTGACTTGGGTTGCCACACACGCCACCAGTGACTAGGAATGTGCTGTTCTTAGTCACCCTCTTAAACTTTTCAGCCTCTACCCCTTTATAACTTTTGGTCCTTTGATTTGTCCTGGTTGCACACATCTGACCCTGTTGTATTGCTTTGAGGCTGTTTACTTCTTTCCACCGTGCATGACTTGGTTGTTTTCTCTTTTCGCCTGATGCGTGCCCTTGCGGGGCTCTGTGCAGAGATGGGTAATGCGCCCCTGCGGGGCTTCCTGCAGAGATGTGTATCTATTGCACCGTCTTAGACTTTGATTTTCTTCTTCTTTTCTTTTTGCTTGATTGCCCCTCTACACGTCCCTCCTCCTGAACTCTGTCGTCCTCGACAGGCTTTCTGTGGCGACGTGTGTATGTTTGAATGGCGGTTTGCTCTCGTTGGTTCAGCAGATTCGCCTGACATAGCATGAATTCCTTCCATTGCTGAGACTTGACTCCGTCTTCTGGCGCCTGTCGATGATCGGCAAAGAAACTTGTTTCATAGGCCACCAGTCTTGCATTCAAGTTGGAAGTCATTTTAACAAAAATTTATGAATCCATTTTGAAGAAGCCTGTAAAAAATGCTTCTTCAAAGGTCTGCATATATGTCGATGGCAAAAACATAAGGCGAGAATAATATGCCATAATGGTAAGTCGGCTGGGAATGGTAGATAAATCAAAAATAAGAGCCTCAGACCCTTGCGTAATGCCGATGAAATTCAAGAATGTATATTTAGCATGCTGGAACACCTTCAACACTGTAATGAGCATGCTGAATATTTTGTTGGTCATCTTGACGGCTAAGTCCGGAACTGTAGCATATCTTGCAATCCAAAATTCCATTGTCTTCACCATATATTCTTCTGTAGGTAGGTAATTATGTGGCGGACTAGGTAGTAATGGATAGTTAAGCCACTGATTATTGATATTGCCTTGACGCTGTCCTTCCCAAAATTGCGTCCAAGAGCGTCTGCGGGGTACAGGACAAAAAGATGGATTTACTTGAAGTGCATATGGTGATGCTTCCCACTGTACCCGCAATGTCGGATTCTTCTCCAAAATTTTTCGCCTCCATATTGGATCCGCCTTCTCAAATTCCTCTTGAGTATAATTGAAAGTGTCATGCTGGAATTGAAGGTTGTGGTCCGGATCTTTGTTTGTTGCAGACTTTATATACATCCGCGTCTGTTCTTTAAGTAGACCGTATGGTACATTGAATGGCTTCAAAATTTGATCTAATTGTTTGTTTTTTATCTGAGCTTCTTTCATTATCTGGATAATTTGATCTTCAAAATCAGCGGTGAGCTGGGACACCAATAGTGCCCTTTCTGGTCGGCTTAATTCTGCAATGTCCCGATTATTATAATCAATGTGGACCTCCTGAGCCTGCCTTATCGGTGAATGGTATGAGGGGGGAGAGAGAGGACGTACCTCAGTCTCCACAGCAGCCTCCGCAGCATGTGGAACTACTGGTGTCCCCTGCTTTCCTTTTAGCTCTATCTGCTCCTGAAGCCGTTTGATGATTTCATCCTTATTCTTAAGTTCTTCTTCAGCCTTTGTAATCTTTTCCTGATGTTTGATTAATTCCTGTGCAACTATGTTCATGTGATCTATGTCTTCTTTGCACTGTTGGAAATAATCTTTCTCTGCTTTTTTCCATTTCTTGCGTAGAGTTGCAGTGTCATTCATGTACCTTTGTTCCCAATCGGCAATGATTTCTTGCTCCTGTTTGAGCTGATCTGCCATCTTGGTTATCTTTTCTTCCATTTCTGTTATCTCCTCGTTTGATTTATCAGTATCTGCCGGTGGTTGATCACTGAGGAGAGCTGTCATGAGCTCCTTGTTCCTGTCCCTTAAGTGGTCTGCTTCCTCCATACTCACCTTGAGCTGTGATTCGAGTACCTTACTACGAGCATGGATCCTTGTTTTCTCTTTTTCGGTCATGTCTAGTTTCTTCGTGAGCTCCAAAACTTGCTCTTTTAGTTTGGCATTTTCCGTTTCTAATATTCTGTATTGTGTTTTGGTCGTTTTTATTTCCTCGTGTTTCTTTAAAACTTGAGCTTCTGCTTCTGATAATTTTTTAGCCAGATTCATACCTTCTTTTTGAAGCTCTTGCTTTTCGAGCATGGCTTGGTCGTAATCTTCATCAGCGTCAAGCATCAATTGTTGAGTGTCTAGTGCAGTTCGAATCATATCCTGCACCACAGGCTTGAGCTGAGCTATATCCACATTTAGCCATGTCCTTGGTATGTCTAGTGTTTCTCCTGTTTGTACATCTTTGCCTTTGTCACTATGGATCGTTTCATTGTATGGTTGCCTGATTTGGAGATGTACTTGCGGTTCTGCTTCATCGTCCACCACATCAAGAACCTTCGTGGCACTCCCTTGAAATGTGACATCCATGGGGGACGGTTCTGCCACAACCCTTATAGGTGTGAAGGGCTCTTCGTCTTCTGGTTGTGTTTCCTGACATTCCTTCTTTGGTGTCTTCCGGTTTAATTTTCTGGGAGGTGTGGCCTCCTTGATTTGGATGTTGGAAGTTTCATTAAGTTTCAAAGTGAGGTGACCTTCCATGTTTGCTTCCTTGCTTCTTGTACCTTGATCTTCTGGTGTCACGTGATCTTCCTGTTTGATGTCTTTTTGTTCTTCGTTATAGTCCACCTCATGTAATTCCTCCCATTGGCCGTCATCCTTGGATTCGCTTTGAATATCCACATCCAATAGTGATGTATTGGGCTCCTCTTGGCCGTCGGATCCAGAACTAGAGTTTTCTAGCCCAATTTCCCGATATCTATGTACCTTGGTGAGTTTGCCTTTTGGTTCCCTAGCTTGTTCGGACTGTTGATAATGATGACCCTGCACTGGCAGATTAATTTGTCCTTCGGTATATTTGTGAGTCTCCTCCAGTGCTTGAGTTAATTCTTCTTCCGTTATCCTTTTAGTCCCTTGAGTGGTGGTGGTAGGAAGTACATGTACTCTCTTTGTTTTTGATACTTCCTCTTCTACTTGTTGGACTTCTCGAGGTCGTTTTGTGCCTCTCATTGTACCTCTCATTCGGGGTTGAGAGCTTGTTTCTGCTTCTTCTACTTGTTTGCTTCCTTTCTTCTATTTCGGTACAGTAGCTGCTTTGACAAATTGAGCCAACTCCATTGAAGATGGCATCTCCTGTAAGTACTCGTGCATGCCCAATGCGTGGTAAATCATAATTTTTAGGGCAGTAGTTCCGTTGAGGAACTTCTTATTATCCCATTTCTTCTTTGCCTCAAATAATCTTTCTTGCACATAGGGTGTGAGGTTAACCTGATTGCCTATCTGTTTTATGGCATGAGACAGTAATTGCACAATGATTTTTTGAGGGGCCGTGTATCTATTCATGCTCAGGAAGCAGAAGTGTTGGTGAATCAATCTGACTTCTTCTTCGATGTCCACCCTATTGATGTCAACGAAAGTTCTTGTTTTTGCTCCACGACTCTCTTCCTTGACCGTGTTGACACCATCCTTTTCCCATCCAAATGCTTCTTTGATTAAATCGTGGGAAAATTGAATGACCACCCATTCTCCATTCTTATCCATCACATTGGCTTCTGGTACCAATGGATCATGTAGTGCTGGTCGTAGGGTGTTCATGACTTGTGTACAGCGTTGGAAATCCGGTTTATAGATAGGTAGTTCAAAATACTTATGAATTCCTGCTTTCTTCATGATGTCGATTGTGGATGGCAGTCCATGTAAAACTTTGAAGTCCTGGGACATGATCGGAAAGTGATGCTCTGTGTCCATGATCTTTATGTTGGCCAAGAAGAGATATTCCTCAACTGGCTGCTCATCTCTGAACCAATGCCCTTTTGCTTTCGTAAGACAATGGGGAGGAAATTCCTGGACCTCTTCCTGGATTGTAGCTTCAGAGTCTTCAGAAGCCATCTGCACTTACAAGGAAAAGTGCATTAGCTCGAAAGGCCTTTATGAGACCATGCAGTGTATTGTTGTGATTATGGTCGCTCGTCACTCCGTTCCCCATTATTGCATGAGTGAGATCTCTTACCGCCTCTTTTTATATTTTTTCCTGAAAGAAGACAATCATTAGTATAGCCAAAGCACAGTTTATGTACATGGTATGTCCATTCCTATCAGGTTAAAGCTAAGATCTAGTCTCACTTGGAGATCGTGCACCACTAGTTTGATAATGTACATCCTGTGCCGAATGCTTGGCCCTGTATCGCGGCCCTATCATGCTTACTTGAGGTGCATCAGATACTACATGAGTGCAATCGGATGCTTTATCTCCTCGCTCATCCGCTCCTCGTGGTGGCTTTGGTTTCCAGATCCATTTTGAGAACACTGAGAGAGGTTGCTTGGTTTTCTCGATTCGTACAGCTGCTCGTGTTCCATTTGCTTTATCCATTGCCCGAGTGAATTTGGCATTGCTCTTTGATTTTCTCTGATGACTTTTATGTGTTGTTGACTTTTGCCTTGTCTGATGTGGTATTTCCTCCTTTGTCCTTACAGCCTGTTTAGCTGCTTGTATGACCTTTTTGGGAATCCATATCTGATGTCGCGATCTTTGAGCTTCAAGCAAGGGCTTGGGAATCCATACTTGCAATGATCCTTGTGGTATGTACTTCTGTGAAGTTGGCTTGGTGATGCCTTTTTCCTTCCTCAGAGTGGGTGTGGACGTTTCTTGACTCTGTATCTGATCCTTGCGTACCCACTTATATTTGGGTGGGTCTTGATTCGAGTGTCTGCTTGTTGGTTTCCAATAGTGCGATCTTTGGATGTTTCGAGCTTGCGTGGGAGAGCACGTCTCCTCAATGATTGGCTTTTCCACAATTGCATTGGAGAACTTCGACTCTATTGTGGACGTCGCTAGGATTGAAGTTTCAGCTTCTATGCATTTGATTTCTGATTGGTGAGCATAGTTGATACTTTCTACTGTCGTTTTTTGAACCTCCTCTGTTCTTGGCATTAATATGGTTTGGTTACATGGTTTCTCTTCAAGTAAGCTGAAAATCTCCTTATGCCCTATCGTAGCTGAAATATAACCTTGAGCTAGATGGATACATGCCTCTGTCTCAATGATCCAGTCATGTCCTAGAATGAAGTCTTCTATCAAATCTTCATCCTCACACACTAGGACTCTTTGTTCCATGGAGGAATTTCCTAGGTGGAGGGATACATTCGTGGTTCCAATGCATTCTATGGTGTGACCTCCAATTCCTATTATTGGGCTTTTGTGGGATTCAATTCTAATTGCAGCTCGTCTGCAATTCTCCTTCGCATGCAGCTAAGGCCTGCTCCTGAGTCTATCAATGCATCTATCAATTTGTACTCTGCCTTGCCAATCCCTAGGTTTAGGTAAGGTTGCGTTTTACACCTACCCGTTGTGTCATGATTTTTGACCTAATAGTTTGCCATAGGGATGGACTCTTCTCCTTGGAGATAACGTTCATCTCTTTGCCTGATCCACTCTTTCCGTTTCCTAATGCGTTCTAGTGCTTCCTGTCGAGCTTCCTCTCTGATTCACTCTTCTTCTTTTTTCCTATTTTGAGCACCTAACAGTCGCGCTAGCATTTGATTAGTCAAGGGCTCCATGAATCGTCTTACTCTGCATCCACTGATGTAGTTGGGAAGAATGTCTCCGTCTAGTGTGGCGAGATTGACTGCACCACTAGTAGAGATTCGATTTATAATCAAGGGTCCATATCCGCGTTTTTGTAGCTTCTTTGCATGTTGTTTTAGGGTGTATACTAGGACTAGGTCGCCTTCTTTAAGTCCCTTGTCTTTTATATGTGCATCATAATATGCCTTCTGTCTCCGTTTAGCAGCATAAATGCCTGCTACCGCTTGCAATCTAGTCTCATGTAACTTCTCAATTTGATCTAGTTGTTGGGATAATTCATGACCGTTCCACTCATATTGCTGGGCTACTTTCAATGTAGGCACTAAGAAGTCAATTGGTAAAATTGCATTTTGCCCATACACTAAATTGAAGGGTGTGGTTCCAATGGCCGTTTTATATGCAACTCGGAATGCCCAAATTGCATGATGCAATTGTTTGTCCCAATCTGACCTTCCATTATTGACAATCTTTGTCAATACATTACATAGTACCTTGTTGGAACTTTCAGCTTGTCCATTAGCTTGAGGATGGTATGGGGCTGATTTTTTATGAATCACTAAAAAGTCATTCATTAGCGACTCAATGACTTCGTTTAGGAAATGCGTTCCTCGATCACTCACAATCTCGATCGGTAGTCCGAAGCGTGTGAAAATATGCTCAAAGAGAAATTTTGCTGTAGTTTGAGCGTCATTCTTTCTAGTGGCTTTTGCTTCTACCCACTTGGTTAAGTAGTCGGTGGCTACTATGATGTACTCCGCATGTGATCCTTTTGCCGGTGGATTGATAGGTCCTATGAAATCAATACCCCACTTGGTAAATGCTCTTGCACAAACCATGGGTCTTAAAGGCATGTCGTCTCTTCGAATAGGATATTTCGCTCTCTGGCATGTTTCGCAGCTTCTCACATATGTCTCCGCATCCATATGTAGAGTTGGCCACCACAAACCTGCAAAGAGAATCATCTTGACAATTCTGTCTGCCGAAAAATGTCCTCCAGCAGCTCTTGCGTGTGCCATCTCTAATATGGGAAGATATTCTCCTTCATGCACACACAATCTGAGTTGATTGTCTTTTCCTCTTCTAAACAATTGTTTTCCCATTATCGCATAATCCTTGCTCATTTCTTCTAGGGATCGCCTTCTTGCTAAACTAGCTCCTATTTCATGCTCTTTCGTTTTGAGGAATTGTACTAATGTTTTACTCCAATTAGGCGCTATGGTCGAAAAAGGTAAGGACATGTGATCCTCCGGGATAGTCTCTTTGCATTTTGCACAATTAATTACATAATCGTGAACGTCTTTTGGCATGTCAGGCCAATATACACCTAACCTTTTTAATTCTCGAATTGTTCCATGCATCCCTTGATGGGTTCTCCACTTGTTTACGTGTGCTTGCTGAATTAGTTGCTTCTGTTCGTCCTCCTCGACACATCTTAATAAGACACCGTTGGGTTCCTTATAATACATGCTTCCAGCAACAATGTGTAAATTTCTTGTTTGAAGAATCTCTTTTTTGCTATCCTTATTTATTGAGTGTTGAGGGCCATGGGTGAGTATAGGAATTAGTCGTTCCGCCCACTTTGGACATACTTCAAGATTAAACAAATACGTATCTGGTAAATCATCCGGTACTCCGCTAGGTGGTTCTCCATGCGTTAGCCTTGAAAGGTGATCTGCTCTTACATGTGTGTTTCCTTTTTTGACTATTACCTCAAAGTCAAACTCCATTAATAGTAAGAACCATCGTACCAACCTTCCCGTGTTGCAAGGCTTATTGACTAAATACAACAAAGCCTGATGGTCTATGAAGAACTTGAATTTGTTGGCTAAGAGGTAGTGTCTAAACTTCTTCACTGCATAAACCATTCCTAAGCCTTCTCTTTCAGTAGTCGTATAATTTCTTTCTGCTTGGTTTAATTGTCTACTCGCATAAGCGATTGGATGGTCAAGCTTTCCTTCGTCAGCCGGTTGAGCTAGGATACATCCAATGGCATAGTTCGAAGCATCAACATGAATATGAAAAGGCTTGCTCCAATTGGGTGATTTCAGAATTGGGGCTGTACTCACCCGCTTCTTAAGCTCGTTGAAGGCCTTCTCACACTCGTCTGTCCAAGTGAACTGAGTCAATAGACCATATAAAGGCTTAGCTATTATGGCATACATGTGAATAAACCTACGGTAATATCCACAGTGTCCCATAAAGGCTTGTACTTCCTTTGCATTCTTGGGTCTTGGTAGCTCTAAGATAACTTTAATCTTTTCTTCGTCCGTGGATATTCCATTCCTTGAAACGATGTGTCCTAGGATTTTTCCTTGTCGCACCATGAAGACACATTTCTCAGGGTTCAGACAAACTCTGTACTGTCTACATTTATTGAATATTTTTCTCAGTTCCGGTATATGGTCTGGTCGTTGATTTGAGTATGTACAAAGGTCATCTACGTATACTTCCATACTTTTTCTCAGAAATTCTTTGAATACATGACACATCAGTCGTTGGAAGGTGGCTGGCGCATTAGTGAGCCCAAAAGGCATTACTCTAAATGCATAGACTCCCCATTCAGTCGCGAATGCGGTTTTATGCTGGTCCTCAGTTGCAATAGCTACTTGGTTGTAACCAGAGAATCCATCCAGGAAGCTATAGACCTCCTTGCCGGCAACTCTTTCCAAAAGATGGTCTGTGATGGGTAATGGGAAACTATCACGTATAGTTGCTGCATTTACCTTTTTCAAGTTGATACACACCCTTAGTTTTCCGTTTTTCTTAGGCACTACTACGAGTGGTGATACCCATTCTGTGTGTTCAATCTCATAAATGAATCCTGCCGCTAGTAGTTTGTCAATTTCTTCCTTTATTTTTGCTGCGTAAACTTCATTATACGTATAAGGGCGTTGTTTAGAAGGTTTTGCATCTGTTGTCATAGGGATTCGATGAGCGCATATGTTGGGTTCTACACCCTTGAGGTCTTTGTACGTCCAGGCAAACACGTCTCGATATTCTCGGATGAGTCGTATGAGATCCTCTTCTTCCTCTTCCGATACATCTTTCCCAATATATGTGCACCTCTCTTCTTCGTCTTCTATCGTTGCGACAATTTTCTTGGTTTGTTCCTTGTTGTCATAGGCTTCTCCATCCCGGGCCTCTCGTTTAGGCATTTGAGTGGCTATTTTTCTTTCTTCCACTTCGTATCTTTTAAAATGTTCTGGAACTTCGAAATGGTCTGGTTCCGGTTCCACTTTACTCGTGTCCTCCCTATGCTCATGTATTATTGGGATGGTTTCGATTGCTAAGACTTTTGTTGGTCTTTCTTTTGATTCTTTTTGCATAGTTTTTAAATATTGTTCCTCAGAATCAAACTCTGGTTCCATTTCTATGCTTTCGTACTCTTCTTTCCATTCTTTCTCTACAATTTCCCCTTCTTCTACTTCTTGGAGGACAACCATGTAGAGGTTCACGTCATATCCTTCCTCATCTATACAATTGTTCATCGTCAATACTTCCTCATTCACACACACATCTAATGTGGCTAGAATTTCCATCCAACCATGTGGTTCGAAGAGTTCACCTGAAAAAATTTGAGGCATGTAATCGGGGTCTTCTATCGATCGATAGTTAGGGTGTCCTATTGGCCACATTTGTTTTTTACACTCCTCCTTCTTTGCTTCTTTGCACATCCACAACTCGGCATCCTCGTGCATCCAAGATTGATCACTTGATCCAGCACTGTGAATGGATAGGTCATCTCCTTCTTTGTGGACTGGATTCCATTGTAATGGAGGGACATCCCGATAAGCGAATGTGTGCAAATTGATCTTGGTGGTGTTTCCTTGATGTTGTAGATACAATGAATCTCTGCCCCAATCCTGTACTACTCGCATTTGTCTCATGAAGGGTCGTCCTAATATCATCTCATAGTTGTTTGCTTTCTCGAATTTACATATGGCTAGTGTGTGTTCAAATTCCACCCCACATGTTGTTAACTTAATTCCTTCCAATATTCCTAGGGGTCTCTCCACATGACCGTCTGCTAATTGGAGTTTCATGCGAGTGGGTCGTAAGGCTGGTTTTCCCCACTTTTCCCAAATCTCCTTTGTTGCAATTCCTACCCCTGCTCCTGTGTCTAAGATAGCTTTGGTCATGTACCCATTGTAGATGACAGGTAAACAGGTATTCCCTTCATCCCCTTCACTGAACTCTCCTACTTTATCAACTGGAACTTGTATTGTGGACTTATTTTCCATTTCCTTTTCTTTTGATCCTCCATTCTTTGGTCGTGTTTTTAATTGGTCTGCCATTTGCTTCCATAACTGGGGTTTCAGTCGAAGCAATTCTTCCACCGGCAATTGGCATTGCACTTTGGTTTTCTTTAGTTCCGTCAGGTTATGCGAACTCTCTTTTCCCTTTCCTTTTCCTTTTCCATGCACCGTGGGTGCTCGTATTATTACTGACTCTCTTTCGTACTCTCCCATATAATTAGGCAATGTTGAAATGCTTATGGTTTCCTCTCTACCTCTATCAAGCCTTGAGACCTCCTCGTAGACTTCCTCGAAGTTAGGATGGGGTTGACAGTCTTCCACATCTAGTTCATCAAATGGTGGTGGATCGACACCATTCTTCTTCCATTGCTCTTCTCTGATTCTATCCCACAAGTCCTTGGGCCAATCTGCTTCTAAGTCTGGTATGGCTGATACAGGGTCATCTTGTGCTGTCTCTTGTTCACCTTGGGAATCTTCTTTTCTAAGTTCTTTATCCTTTGGTTTGATGCATTCTTCATAAGGTTCCCGTGCAATCCTTCTTTTCTAGGGTTGCTTGTGCTACTTCTATGAGTTTTCTGCATATGGTCAATCTTTCTTTTTCCAATTCCCCTTGACGATAGATTTTTTCATGTTGCTCTATATTCGGTCCCGTTTTGATTCTAGCTTGGTATGCTTTTAACCACATATCCAAGTCGTCTGGCTTTGGGTCTGCTAGAATTGATCCGGGCTTCTCCCTATCTGGGCTAGGTTTGGTTAGCTCAGGGGTCTCCTTAGACTTCTCTTGTTCTTTGTGTTACTTGATTTTTCGATTTGCTTTTTACTGTTTGTACTCTTGTTCTTTGCCCATTTATCCTTGAGTTTCTCTCGTCTTTCCTTCCATTTCTGAGCTTTCGTGTTGCGGGAATTTTCACATGGGTCCTCAGAATCTTCCACTATCTGAGTTGAATGGCTTATTTTCTTATTGTTTTCTTGTTCCTCTTCCGATTGCTGTTCTTTTTGTTGTTTTGTTTGGGCTCTTGTAATAGCTTTTAGTGGCACTGTGTACTCCTTATCACTTCCAGATCCTTCTATGACCTCTATTACATTGATTGGTGCAGAATCTTGGTTTTTTACAGGGTTCTTAGGGCAATCCCTAAAAAGATGTTCCTTTCCGCAATCACTGCAATATCCTTCCCAGATTCTAGGTGGTGGAGGGTTGTATGGTCGAGGGCACTCTCTAATGAAATGGTCTCCTCCACATCTATAGCATGGTCCTCTCTGTACTGGTGGTCTACTGGGTGGTCTCATGGGTTGTTGTGCCTTAGGAGCTGTATACATTAGAGTGGAAGTCTCTGCTCCATAAGTCTGATCATATCCTTCATACCCGTAGTATGTAGTCTCATATGCCGGTTCGTATTCCATCATGTAGGCTTCATACGGATAGTACTCACTTGGTAGGGTTTCGTATCCAGGGTTTGTTGATTCTATCTAGGTCATTGTCGTGGCTGGTACTATAGCTCTTTCTAGATTTTCTTCTGGTTGCGCATACTTTACTGATACTACTTGTTGAGGTTGCGATGGTTGGGGTCCTAGCACTGGTTGTGGTGGTGGGTATGGTATCTGTTCAATTGGTCTAGGTACTCCCGTCTGTGTTGGATAAGGGTTGTATCTTGGGATCTCTCTGTTCGGGTCTCTAGGTGGATATCCATACGGTCGATACTGAGGTGGTTGGAATGGGCGTGTTTGCCTATTAAATGGATAGTTCTCAGTAGTGTGATTAGTGTATTTCTGTTCTATGTGACAGTACCAAGAAGTCCCTTGTTGTTGCTACCTGTTGTATGGATAAGCTGGTTGTGCACTGCCCCCTCCTCGAACACAAAGGTGAGTGAGGTGATCTCCTCCACATAAGCTACATCTCCGTAGCATAGGCAATCTTTGAGCTGGGTGTTGATAAGCTCTTTGCCCCTGAGCCCCTAATTTCTTGGCTAATAGCTCTGCTAATTCTTCCACATGACTGGAGTTGGAAGAGATGGTACTCCTTGAATCGTCCGATTTAGTGTGGCTGGACCTGCTATTGAGGTCCTCGGCCAAGTTATCTTCCAAATCAATACACTCCTGAAGACACTCACTCAAAGTTTGTAGTCTTTTCACGTACACTAGTGTTCTTAAGGTTCCGTTAGTGAGCCCATCCAAAAATAATGAAATCATTTTTTGTTGAGTCGATCTCTCTGTCACTGGGCATCTATCCACGTACTGGTTGAACCTTCTGGCAGCAGTTTTCACCGTTTCATTAGGATTTTGTTTGAAGCTGTGAATTAACGAAGCTGAATTGTGTTTGATTCCTCTCTTAGTGAATTCTCCTATAAATTCTTGAAAAAATTGTTCCATGTTTCCGAATTGATTGGGATCTAAGGGTTGGAACCAAGTCAGAGCTGTTCCTATGAGGGTGAGTCCAAACGCCTCATACTGTACAAAGAAGTCGTCCACTTGTTCCGCTCTTAGGACTTGTTTGAATTCTGCAATGTGATCATAGGGTTCTCCTGATCCATCATAAGGGTTTCGTACACACTTTGCCACTTGAATAGGCCTCAGCCTTCTAATCGGTTCAGGTGGTCTGGGCATCACAGGAAGAATAGGGACAACTGGTCGTATTGGTGGCATTCCAGGCTGTCTTCCTATCGGTGGTTGTGGTCTTACCGGTGGTCTGTACTGATTTCCTATCCCTGGTTGGGTCTGATAATGTGCTTGTATTCCTGGCGCGGCAAATTGTACGTGAGTATGATTAGGTACGCTCCTATGGCTGGTCTGTCCTGATGTAGTATTTTCTGTTTCTTCTTGATTTCCAAATGGATTTTGTGAGGTTGTTGCCTGCTCTCTCTGAGGGAACACAGGTGTACCCATATATCTTAATCGAGACCTGTCTAAGACACTCACAGGCCAATACCTCCTTTGATCTTTATCCAGGTATGTGAGTCTAGTCTCGTCATCCGGGTCTTTCAGCTCATAGAATGTCATGGGGTTTTCTTCTCTCCCTGGAACAGGTGAATCAGTTTGCAACAATAAGTTTGATCCGTGAATCATATAGACTTCTAACAAATAGTCGTCTTGAGGTATCAAGTCACCTCTCAAGACACGTGATACTCGGGATCTGCCTCTAGGGGTGGTCACAAGCTCTTCTGGTTGTGTCCTTCCTAGGTTTTCAGGGTCTAAGAGTTCCCCTCTTTCATTGATCCTTTCCGGGAATTCGGTTACAATGTAGATTTGGCCAGCTTTGTCAACATATGCACCTCCTTCGTATTTGACAGCTGGTCGAGGTACAATTGTGGCATTCTGGGAAGTTACCATCCTGGCCACAGACCTATTTAAGCCATCCAGGTAGATTGGAATCTCCTGGGCATTGGTGGACACATACTACAAGGAAGTACGGTAGTCCCCCTCCACAGTAGTCATGAAGCATCTCGTTGGTGTGGGACCTTGCATGTCTTCCGAAGCCATGGGTAATTCTTCCTCAGACTCACTAGAGGTCTCAGCGTAGGTAGAGTGATGGCTAGCTTGGGCTGCACTTCCCACTGAAGATATGACACTCCTTTGACTACTTAGAACTCTTCCTGACCTCAAGTTCATTCACTCTCCTAATCCTCTCTTTATGCTTCTTAGATTCCCCTTGGGTAGCTCTCCCAATGACTCAATTTGTCTGCCAAAAGAAGGGGTTAATCTAGGCGATACCACTTCCTGACGGTACTGCTCTCGGCAATACTGCACTGACCGCGATACGATACCAGAGGTCTATGCGATACGATACCAAACACCCAGACGATACGATATCAATCTGGTGTCGCGATACTATCCCGGAAAACAAACGATACGACACCTCAGTTATGCACGATACGATACCTGAAAATCTCGGCGATACGATACTAATGACAGTGTCGCGATACTGTCCTGATGAACAGACGATACGATACCACAGTGGTGTCGCGATATCAGAATTCTCAAGACACGATACGATCTCGCAAAGACCGACGATACGATACCAGTTATAGTGTCGCGATACTTCACTGGGAAATATGGCGATACGATACTGACCAAGATCGACGATACGATACTAGAGACTCAAGGCGATACGATATCACTGTGGTAAGCGCGATCGCGATATCAACCTTGGCGACACGATACCACTACGGTGTCGCGATACCAAGATAAGTAACCACGATACGATACTCGGGGAGGGTACGATCGCGATACCAAAGTAGTGTCGCGATACCAATGTATCAAGCGATACGATACCACCCGGTAAAGTGAGGTCGCGATACTAAAAACTTAGGCGATACGACACCACAATGGTGTTGCGATACCAAGTTTTAGTACCAGACGATACCATACCAAGAACCGGATACGATCGCGATACCAACTCAGTGTCGCGATACCAAAATAGTGTCGCGATACCAAGGCTGGTATCCAACGATACGACACCTCTGGCGAGTGTCGCGATACAAGGGAATTTTGGTATCGCGATACCAAAACTCAACCGATCGCGATACTCAAGCCAAAAGGTCTCCAAACTTGAAAATTTTTATAACCCCTTGCACCTCTCACTCTTCTCCTCACTCCTAGGCCTCTGTCTCTCACAAAAAATGCACCTTCAGAGATTTTCCCCCTTGCGATACTGCGCATACCTTTTAATCATTTGTTTCTGCATGTTCAATGAGTTTTAGCTATTAAATCTTAATGGGGACTCACCTTGGGTCTATCTAGTTTGCTTCTTGAACTTCTGCACAAGCTTTGAGGCTCTATTTTGCACGATACCAACCCGACGATACCAGTCGCTGCTCGCCACGATACTGAAACACAGGTAAGTGTCGTTTGAACTAAAATTTTTTTTGGTTTTTATAGTTTTTGGACTGAACTTGAAATTTTGCTAAATTTCGGTGAATTTTTTTTGGTGATTTTGGTCTACTCCTACTCCTCTTCTCCTCACTTCTCCTCTCCTTCTAACCTAACCCTAACTCCTCCTTCTCTTCCCTCCTCCTAAACCTAAACCTAAAACTTATCACACACACCTCGAAGATGAGCAGTGACAAGTGTTGAACTGATGGACTACTTGCCAAAGGATGAATTTGCGTCTACAAGTACGATTCGATCACACTCGGTCTATAACCATCACGAAGGCACCTCGGTTGAGTGACTCCCCGGCAACGGCGCCAAAAACGTGTGTACTTGAGCCAATATGACTCAAGGACTTGTGCCAATGAGACTATACCTCAATTGCCACACAAGTGCATATAGTGGGATCTTTAACACACATTTAAATGTCAATCCTAAGGAATGACTTACCAAGTGTATGAAGACGTGTGCACACGTGATGGAAAATGAAGTGGTTTACCTAATCATGCATGAAAAAAGACTACTACCTCTCACACCTACTGAAATACTGAAAGTGTTGCCGTAAGCCTCTTTTCAGCAGTTTTGGTATTTTGAGGTTTTCTCCCAACCCAGAACTCCGAATATAGGCAATAGAGTACTCGTTTCGAAGCTCTCGATGAGACGCATCCAACGGTGGTGGTCTCACTCAATTCTGACCACTCTGCTTCAAGCTATGGCAGAAACAGTGAATGACAGGAATCACAAATACCCGCGCCACAGCTTCTCCTAGCTTACACATGCACTACAGCAGCTCAAAACAAAGGGAAAGGGGTAGACAACAGTCCTACACATGCATTTCAAGCATCACACACACATACAAGAGCAAAATGAAGATCAAAATCAGCAGGAAAGAGGCAAACTCGAAAATTCAGAAGTGCTACTTCTTCACAATGACAAAAAGTTCTTTACAAAGAGTCACTTTTGACTTATATACTAGTGCCCTAAGTTTGGTCCTTTCACACGAGACCGGCACTTTATTCACTAAAAGACTAATTTCCTACTATTGTACATGGGTAAATCTCTAATCTTCTGTGGGGATGCATCTAGAGGACTCCTCTAGTGCATTTACAACGGAAAATATATACAAGAGTGGTTATGATACAAAAGTTGTGTGTCCAAATCGGAAAAATTTTGGGGCTCGTCTTTTTCTCTGCTTTGTGCGCTCTTTAGCTCTGCAACACTCTCCCCCTCTTCGTCTCTGTCGTTCCTTGATAGACTTTGCTTCCCGCACGCGTCCAATGGTCAGTGTTGCCTGATTCTTGATCTTGCATTACGTTTTAGAGGCGCTCTGCTTTTCTCCGCACGCTCCCCTTGGTCAGTGTTGTCTGCAGTTAAACAGACATGCAGATTCGATGGCCTTCTTGATTCAAGCTCTACTACTCGAGAGCCTGTTGCACTTGTCTTGCCTGTTGACTTGGGTTGCCACGCACGCCACCAGTGACTAGGAATGTGCTGTTCTTAGTCACCCTCTTAAACTTTTCAGCCTCTACCCCTTTATAACTTTTGGTCCTCTGATTTGTCCTGGTTGCACACATCTGACCCTGTTGTATTGCTTTGAGGCTGTTTACTTCTTTCCACCGTGCATGACTTGGCTGTTTTCTCTTTTTGCCTGATGCGTGCCCCTGCGGGGCTCTGTGCAGAGATGGGTAATGCGCCCCTGCGGGGCTTCCTGCAGAGATGTGTATCTATTGCACCGTCTTAGACTTTGGTTTTCTTCTTCTTTTCTTTTTGCTTGATTGCCCCTCTACAATGAAGAAATGGAAGCTCTCAAGGAGAGTGACACGTGGGACTTAGTACCCAAGAAGGACTCTATGAAGGTGATAGGATCCAGATGGATCTACAAGCTAAAGAGGAACTCTGATGGAACAATCAACAGGTACAAAGCTAGGTTGGTGGCCAAAGGGTTTTGCACAAACCCAAGGCATTGATTATGAGGAGACATTTTCACCTGTGGCTAAGATGCCAACAATCAGAGTACTAGTGAGTGTAGCTACATCCAAGAATTGGAACATGTACCAACTAGATGTCAAGAATGCTTTCTTGAATGGATGGATATCTGAAGAAGTCTACATGTCACAACCACCTGGCTATGAAGATCACAAGAAGGTAAATTATGTTTGTAAATTGAAGAAGGCTCTATATGGATTGAAGCAGGCACCTAGAGCATGGAATTACAGGTTGACAACATACCTCCAAGACCAAGGATTTGTGATGAGTAAAGCAGACACTTCTCTCTTCATAAAAAGGAGTAGTACAGAGGTAATATACTTGTGTTTTTATGTTGATGACATCATCATTACAGGAAATGATGTCAATGGAATCAGAAGCATAAAGAATCAGATGATGAAGGAGTTCAAGATCAATGATCTTGGATTATTGAAGTACTTCTTAGGTCTTGAATTAGTGTATACTAATTCAGGTATATATATTACTCAAAAGAAGTATGTACAGGATATGGTCAAGAAGTTTAATTTGTAGGAAGCTAAAGTCTCAAGCACTCCAATGGAGGTCAACCTAAAGCTAAGTGCTCATGAAGGGGATGAAGTCCAAGACATTACAGGATATCAAAGTATGGTAGGTAGTTTGAATTATGCTACCTTGACAAGAATTGACATAGCATATGGAGTTAGTGTGCTAAGTCAATTCATGCACAAACCAAGAGTACCTCACCTAGAGGCAGCAAAGAAGATCTTGAAGTATCTAAATGGAACTCTAAACCATGGTTTGTACTTTCCTTATACATCAGATATTGACATTAAAGTATATTCAGATGCAGATTGGGCAGGATGCAAGGATGATAGGAGGAGCACATCAGGATACATATGTTTTGCAGGTGACAAACCTATTTCTTGGTCAGCCAAGAAGCAACCAACAGTGGCATTATCATCCACTGAAGCAGAGTATAGAGGGCTAGCCAATGCCACTCAAGAAGCTATTTGGTTAAAGCTCTTGTATACAGATTTAGGCCTATATACTAGACCTCCAATCATCTTTGGAGATAACACAAGATCTCTTCACATTGCAGCTAATCCAATATATCATGCAAGGACAAAACACATAGAGGTTCATTACCACTATGTGAGAGAAAAGTTGCTAAGCAAAGACATTCAATTGACTTATGTGTCCACTAATATGCAATGTGCAGATTTACTTACTAAAGCTTTGGATGGAAGTAAGTTATGCAGATTCAAATCCATGATTGGATTACAGGATGTGATTGAAGATTGAAGATGAAGACTTAAGCCAAAGTGTTTGGCTTGGGGGAGCTGTTGGTGCAATTCAAGCCATCACACTTGGCTTGGAACTTTGGAAACTTGTTTTGAAAACTTGGAAGCTTAATTCATTTGAAGAAAGGACCATGTGAACTTATGCTTATAAGTTCCTACTTCTTTACCCTTTCTAAAAGTCTAAAATGACTTGGCATATGTATGAGTACACCTACTTGATTAGTCGTGGAAATTTAGAGGACTTAATGGAGAGAATATCTCCCTACTTTTAGAGGAGATATTCTAGGGAGCCTTGGATTTGAATTTCAAAATTCAAATGATCACTCAACCTCTATAAAAGATGAAGAAAAAAGGTCGCAAAAGTGATCCTCACTTCAGCTCATTTCCTGAGGCATTTTACCATTGTATCTCTGTGTGTGTGAGTGCTACATCTTAGCCTACACCACAATACCTCATTTAGCTATGCTTATCATGCTAATGAGATTGTACAATTACATCAATCAATAGATACATTCATACTTTTCAACTCTGTGTTTTTCTGAGTTATCTTCTCCAAGTCTGTCAACTTCCAAGAGGCATATCTCAGTGCCTACTGAACCAAATCAAGTGATTCAAAGCTTGTTGGAACCAGCTCCAAGCATACTACATGCCTACAAAATTTGAAGGTCATTGGATCAGCCGTCTCGGAGAAATATCGCTCGAAGTGGTCTCTGGTATTTCTATGCATCTCCTAAAAAGTCGGGGGTGACTCTAATTTTGCTAAACTTATTTCTCAGTGCATAGATTATCAATTTGAGTGATTCCACTTGCAAATGGTAGCTTGGTAAGCTAATTGAATAACTCTAGGAGGAATTGTTCCAATTGTAAGTGTGCTGCTTACACTGAGCAAAACTCTGAGCAGGTGTCAGTACCAAAATAGCAAGTTTTCTTGGATTTGTGAAGTATCAAGTAGTCTATTTTGATTTGATCATTACACACATCATTTGCAAAGTACATATATGATCTCTTGGTGTCATTTGGAAGCTAAGCAAGTGTACTAATCAACTCTGAAGCAAGGAGGGCTGGTACAAAGCAGGTCTAGCAGTACCAACTCAATCTTCTAGGTGTATCCAACCATTTCTCCTAACACTTTATTGATGATTGCAGCAGATGGACTATCCTATTCTTTATGAAACACAAAGATGAAGTTTTTTAATGTTTCAAAAGATATTTGGCTCTTTTGGAGAATCAAACAGGTAAATCACTTAAAAGGCTAAGGTCAGATGGAGGGGGAGAATACTTCTCCCATGAGCTTGATTCTTTTCTTCAAGAAAGAGGAATCAAAAGAGAGGTAACTACAAGGTACACTCCTGAGCAAAATGGAGTGGCAGAAAGGAGGAATAGGACCATTGTTGAAGCTGCAAGGTCTATGTTAAATGAAAAGCATTTACCTAATTACTTATGGGCTGAGGCTGTATCTACAGCCACTTACTTGATTAATAGGTTGCCTTCAAAATCCCTTGATGGGATGACTCCATATGAGGCTTGGAATGGAAGAAGACCAAGCTTAGATCATTGTAAAATTTTTGGATGTATTGCTTTTGCTCATGTTCCTTCATAGGTTAGAGGCAAGATGGATCCAAAGGCAGAAAGGTGTGTATTTATTGGATATGAAAACAATCAAAAGGGCTACAGGTTATACAACCCTACCAACAAAGGATTCTTGGTAAGGAGAGATGTAGTTTTTTATGAAAACAATTCATGGTATGAAGATTCATGCAGGAAGGTCAATTTACCATATGATCTTGAAGAATATTTTCCAAAGCTTGGTAGAGAACAACCGAAGATTGAAGAACGAGACACCTCAGAGGATGATGAAGAATCTCATATGGAAAAGATCAAAGCGTGGAAGTCTAAAGGTAAAGCAAAATTGCAAGAACTTGGACATGAGGCACAATCATCACATCATGGCCTAAGAAGATCTATGAGGGAAAAAAAAAACAGAAAGGTATGGGTTTGACACCTCATTAGTAACTAAACATTCTATCTACATAGCACAGGACATAAACCAAGAGGAGCCATCATCCTTTGAAGAGGCCAAAGCAAAAACAGAATGGAAGCATGCAATGAAGGAAGAGATTGAAGCACTTAAGAAAAACAACACTTGGGATTTGGTGCCCAAGACTTCATCCATGAAGGTAATAGGCTCAAGATGGGTCTATAAACTCAAGAAGAATTCTGATGGTTCCATTAACAGGTATAAGGCAAGGCTTGTAGCAAAAGGCTTTGCACAAACTCAGGGAATTGATTATGAGGAGACCTTGTCTCCTGTGGCAAAGATGCCTACTATTAGGGTTTTGCTTAGTATTGCCTCTTCCAAGAATTGGAAGATACTTCAACTAGATGTAAAGAATGCATTCTTGAATGGTTGGATAACAGAAGATGTATATATGGCACAACCACTTGGTTTTGAGAATTAAGTTTATCCTGATTATGTGTTTAAACTTAACAAAGCATTGTATGGTCTCAAGCAAGCTCCAACAGCTTGGAATTTCATACTTGTTTCATTCTTGCAGGACAAAGGCTTTCAACCAAGCAAGGCAGATCCTTCACTCTTTATTAAAAAGAGTAATTCTGAGATCATCTACCTATGTGTATATGTAGATGATATTATATTGACAGGGAATGATGCAGATGGTATGAAGAAGATCAAAGATCAGATGAGAGAAGAGTTCAAGATAAGTGATTTGGGTTCACTTACCTACTTCCTAGGTTTGGAAGTTGTCTACAAAGATCATGGTTTGTTTCTCACTCAAAGAAAGTACATTAAGGACATGTTGGCAAAATTCAAGATGCAAGATTGTAAGATTGCAGGTAATGCAGGTCAATCACAAATTGAGTTCACATGAAGGTGAAATCATAGAGGACATCACATCATATCAAAGTCTAGTGGGTAGTCTCAACTATGCCACATTGACAAGAGTAGATATATGTTATAGTGTGAGTGTGCTAAGTCAATTTATGCACACACCAAGGAAACCACATATGGATGCTGCCAAAAGGATTCTCAAGTATCTCAAAGGAACCATAAATGAAGGACTTTATTATCCTTATGTATCTGATTTAGGTTTGAAGCTATTTTCTGATGCAGATTGGGCTGGCTCCAAGGAAGATAGAAGGAGCACTTCAGGTTATCTTACCTTTGCATGTTCAAAGCTTATTTCATGGTCATCCAAGAAGCAACCCACAGTTGCTCTCTCTTCTACTGAAGCTGAATATAGAGGTCTTGCCATAGCTACTCAGGAAGCTATGTGGATGAAGACATTATTCAAAGATCTTGGATTGGAGTTTGGAACTCCAACTATTTATGGTGACAATATTGTAGGAGAAACAACCACTAATTGGACATATAATTGAAGGTCAAAGCTTTAGAAGAAAACCACATGCCTATGTGAAGGGACAAATTCACAAGTGTATCATATTTGTAAAGTTAGTTCACTTTAGTTCTAGAAGTTTTTTAAAAGTCACGGGAATGAGAAAATCTATATAAGTTAGTTTGTATCAACTAACGCGAGTGAGAAGAAGTGGAAGACAATGATAGAGTGAGTTAGACCTCAATTTGTATGACTGAGTATAGTCGGGCTTCTCTGAGTGAGAAAGCACTTGTAAGCTTCTGAGTTTCATAGCTATGATAAGAACTAGTTAAAGTTCTGTGTATAAGTCTTCTTCTTCCATCTCCAGTGTTTGTCTTCTGTGTAATGTTTTGAAGAATTGAAGTTTTTCAAGCAAGTCGATGCCTGGCATCGAATGTATGTTGAAAGGTTGAGTTTTATGCGGGAAATAGATGCCTTGCATCGAATCTTGGCTAATAAGTCATTGTTTTCATTCTCTGAGTGTTACTTGTTGTTGAATCTTCTAAAAACATGAAGTTTGTGGAGCAACTTGATGCCTGGCATCGAGTTTCAGCATAAAGTCGATGCCCGGCATCGACTTCTAACATAAAAGTGGTCTTGTTCATGTGTGTGTTCAAGGGGGTAATTCTGGTGCTGAAAAAGTGGTTCAAAAAGCTCAAAGTCGATGCCCGGCATCGACTTTTGGTTGCAAGTCGATGCTAGGCATCGAATTTTTACTTTTAGATAGCGAATTTTACTAAAAGAGGCAAAATTTCTAGTTTTGGAAGGTCATATAGGGTCATCTTGTGAAGGCCATAACTTGATTTCTAGAGATCCGTTTCACACATATGATAGCTTGTTGGAAAGATCTACTCTTCTAGTTTCAGCCTATAAAAGATCTTGGAGAAATAATATTTGAGCTAAGAGAAATTAGCAAAATACTGAAGGTATGTCATTTTAGTGACTAGAAAAATCTGAAGAAGCAAAGTTCTTGGTTTTGGCTATCATTTCTCAAATTTTGGAGTGGCAATGAGTTAATAGTGACCATAGAGGTGTTCTAGTGTCACATTAATTCATTTCTTGTGGTGTTTTACACATCAACAAGTGGTATCAGAGCAGAAAGATCCTAAAGAGTAGAAGGTGGCAAAGGTACGAGAAGTTTTTGGAAAGTTTTCCATTAAAGTTTGAAAGGTGAAGCATTTGAAGACACAAGGCATCAAAAGGTTACTTCAAAAGTATCCGCATACACAAAGAACTCCAAAAGGTATTATCCTTTATCCTTTAAGCTCACAGGTTGTAGTAGAAGGAAAGGAGTATGGCAGATCATATCTCCATTGATAAATTGGACAGAGATAATTACCCCACATGGGTAATGAGAATGGAAGCGTTACTTATGAGTAAGGATCTCAGGATATATGTAACAGGTGAAGAAGAGAAGCCAGTATTTGAAGATGAAAGCCGACCAAAGAAAGAGGAACTTGATGCTTTAAAGCATTGGCAGAAGAAGGATGCAAGTGCAAAAGCCTACATTTACAATACAATCTCTGATCATTTGCTACCACACATCAGAGGATTGGAATCATCTAAAGATATTTGGAATGCATTGGAGTATCATTTCCAAAGCACTACTAAAGCAAGGAAAGCAAGTCTATGGTCAAATTTTACAACATTCAAGAAGAAGCCAAGTCAAAGTATTAGTGATTATGTCACTAAGATGAAGGATCTAGCAGATAGTCTTGGATCCATAGATGAAGATGTTGAAGATCACATATTGATTGCTCAACTACTTGCAGGATTGAGAGGGGATGAAAGGTGGAAAACTTTTTTGTCATATCAACAGAACTTTCATTAAATCATTATGTTCCAGATTTGAATCAATTACTTGGTTTGATGCTCACATATGAGCAAGACTTGAAAGCAGACGGAGATAAAGGACAAAGTTCTGCAATGTACATGAAGAACAAGAAGAAAGGAGATAAAGCTAAAGCAAAGGATGAAGAAGAGTCAACTTCTCAAGTTTATTATGCAAGAGGTAAAGGCACTGGCAGAGGAAGATCAAGAGGTTTTGGAAGAGGAAGAGGTAATCAGAATAACAACAAGAAAGCTTGCTGGATCTGTGGATTGAGTAATCATTTGGCTCATGACTGTTGGCACAACCAACAAGGATCAAACCAGAATCAAAACAACAATAGCAGAGGTCGAGGTGGAAGATATCAAAGTAATTTTCAAAGAGGTAGACAAAATCCAAGAGGAGGTTATGGTAGAGGTGGAGGAAGAAGTTGGGGACATAATCAATCCTACAACACCACCTATTACAACTATGCAAATGACACACAGAATGAAAGTCATACATCATTGATGATGAATTCAATCAGCACATCAGATAAAGAAGATCTAAAGGTATTTTACATTGACTCTGGATGTTCTAATCATTTGTCAGGAAACATAGAATTGATGTCAGAATTGGAAAAAGGCATTTCTAGTCATAGTGTTCAAACAGGTGATAATACCAGACATAGTGTACATTCAATTGGAAAAGTGAAATGCAAGAGTGGAGCAGATTTGCTAACCAATGTTTTGTATGTTCCTACAATACCTAAAAACTTGATTAGTGTGGGACAGATAGTTGAAAAAGGTTTTCAAGTCAGGTTTACAAATGAAGGAGTATTTGTTGAAGATCTAGAGAATGGATATAATCAAATTGTCTCTGGTAAGAAAGAAGGTAGACTCTTTACTTTAAGAGTGCAAGGGAACATTGGTCAAGCTTTGCTCACACATGGTGAAGGAGTGATTACAGAACTTGATCTCTGGCATAAGAGATTAGGTCATTTCAATGAAAGAGGAATTAAAGCTATGGTTGCTAATCAGTTTGTACTAGGATTACTAAATGTGCAAACTCAACATATGTTTTATAAATGTGAAGCATGTCAAATGGGTAAAGCACACAGGTTACTATTTCAAAAGAAAGGATTCAAACATGATGGACTACTAGAGCTCATTCATACAGATGTATGGGGACCAACAAAAGAAGGGTCTATCAGTGGCTCAAGGTATTATGTTCTTTTCATTGATGATGCTACAAGATGGATAACTTTATATGTTTTGAAGGAAAGATCAGAAGTGTTTGGAGCTTTCAAGCATTTTCATGCATATGCAGAGAGAGTCACAGGTCAAAAGCTTAAAAGACTAAGGTCTGATGGAGGGGGAGAATACTTCTCCCAAGAGTTCAATAATTATCTTTGGAATGCAGGTATTAAGAGAGAAATAACTTGCAGGTATACACCACAACAAAATGGTGTAGCAGAAAGAAGGAACAGGACTTTGGTTGAGTTTGCTAGAGCTATGCTAAAGGAGAAGAATTGTCCAAATTATCTTTGGGTTGAGGCTGTAAATACAGCTACATATCTTGTGAATAGATTACCATGTGCAGCTCTAAATGGAATGACTCCATATGAATCTTGGTGGGGTAAGAAACCAACATTAGATCATTGTAAAGTATTTGGATCAATTGCATATGCTTATGTGCCATCACAACTTAGGCATAAACTTGAACCAAAGGTAGAAAAATATGTGTTCATTGGTTATGATAAAAAGCAGATGGGTTACAGATTGTGGAATCCTCTAACCAAACAATTTATTGTTTCTAGAGATGTTACATTTGATGAACAAAAAAGTTGGTATGCAGATCAAAGTCATACAACTGAAGGATTTGAAGAAGAGGTTACAAGATGTCAGAAAGGAAAATCAATTGTGCAGGTAAATAGAGATGAAGACTATATGCAAGCAATTACATCCAGAAGTGGATTAACAAGAAGGAATGAAGAAGCTCCTATATTTGATGAAGAGGTGTATCCAGACACATATGAAGAATGTGAACCAAGGAGGTCAAGCAGGACTAGAAGGCAACCAGAAAGGTATTCTTATGATACTTCTTACATAACTGAGAAGAACTATGCATATATGGTCAAAGATGATGAAGAACCTCATAACTATGATGAAGCTAAAGGTAAGAAGCAATGGGAAGAAGCAATGAAGGAAGAGTTCAATGCCTGGAGGAGAACAAGACATGGGAACTTGTTCCTAAACCAAATGGTAAGAAAGTAATTGGAAATAAATGGGTTTATAAAGTGAAGAAGCTTGCAGATGGAAGTATAGCCAGATATAAAGCTAGACTGGTGGTGAAAGGCTATGCCCAAACCTATGGCATAGATTATGATGAGACATTCAGTCCTGTAGCTAAGATGTCAACTATAAGGACAATCATTGCTATTGCAGCTTCAAAAGGATGGACCCTAAGTCAATTGGATATAAAGAATGCATTCTTGAATGGATACATATCAGATGAGGTATACATGGAACAACCTCAAGGGTTTGTAGATTCTAGGTATCCAAATTTTGTTTGCAGGTTGAGAAGAGCACTCTATGGATTGAAGCAAGCTCCAAGAGCATCGAACTATAGATTGGTGAAGTATCTAAATGATCTTGGATATCAAAGTTCAAAAGCAGATCCAAGTCTACTCATCAAAAGAACAGAGGAAGGTACAATCTACATTTGTATTTATGTAGATGACATTATAATCACAGGTACTTCAGGTGAAGGAATCAAGGAGGTAAAGAGATTACTTGAAAAAGAATTCAAGATCACTGATCTAGGAAAGTTATCATACTTTCTTGGAATGGAGTCACTTATACAGATCATGGCATATATGTATCACAAGAAAGGTATCTTCTGAATCTATTGAAGAAGTTTGATATGGAAAATTGCAGAGAACCTTGAAGTTAATCACAAGCTCAGTAAATATGATGGTGCAAAATACAAAGATATGAGGAAGTATCAATCTCTTGTGGGTAGTTTGATTTATGCTACACTAATAAGACCTAATCTTAGTTATGCAGTGGGAGTTTTGTCACAATTCATGCATTGTCCAAAGGACCCACATTGGATTGCAGGTCAAAGAGTTCTCAGATATATCAAAGGAACTATAAAGGAAGGATTATATTATCCTTTTACATCAGATTTGAAGTTCAGAGCCCACAATGACTCAGACTGGGCAGGTAACCAGGATGATAGAAGATCAACTCATGGTTACATGATATACATTGGTGATAAGCTTGTAAGTTGGTGTTCAAAGAAACAACATACAGTAGCATTATCATCAATTGAAGCTGAGTACAAAGGACTTGTGGAAGCAGTTAAGGAGGTCATATGGATGCAGACATTGTTCAAAAGCTTGGGCATTGATCAAGGTATACCTACACTACATGGAGATAATATGAGTTCACTTTATCTTGCAGCAAATCCAGTATTTCATGCAAGAACAAAACATATAGAGATACATTATCATTTCCTGAGAGAAAAGGTAATGGAGAAAGAAATTGAAGTGGAGTACATTTCTACAAAAGATCATATAGCAGACATAATGACAAAGAGCTTGGATGGTGTGAAGATCAGCAGATTCAAAAGCATGGCAGGAGTAAAAGAAAAAAAAGATGATGTGAAGAAACAGAGAATGTTAATTAGTGATTGAGGGGGAGCTGTTGGAGAAACAACCACTAATTGGACATATAATTGAAGGTCAAAGCTTTAGAAGAAAACCACATGCCTATGTGAAGGGACAAATTCACAAATGCATCATATTTGTAAAGTTAGTTCACTTTAGTTCTAGAAGTTTTTTAAAAGTCACTGGAATGAGAAAATCTATTTAAGTTAGTTTGTATCAACTGACACGAGTGAGAAGAAGTGGAAGACAATGATAGAGTGAGTTAGAACTCAATTTGTATGACTGAGTATAGTCGGGCTTCTCTGAGTGAGAAAGCACTTGTAAGCTTCTGAGTTTCATAGCTATGATAAGAACTAGTTAAAGTTCTGTGTATAAGTCTTCTTCTTCCATCTCCAGTGTTTGTCTTCTGTGTAATGTTTTGAAGAATTGAAGTTTTTCAAGCAAGTCGATGCCTGGCATCAAATGTATGTTGAAAGGTTGAGTTTTATGCGGGAAGTAGATGCCTGGCCTCGAATCTTGGCTAATAAGTCATTTTTTTCATTCTCTGATTGTTACCTGTTGTTGAATCTTCTAAAAACATGAAGTTTGTGGAGCAACTCGATGCTTGGCATCGAGTTTCAGCATAAAGTCGATGCCTGGCATCGACTTCTAACATAAAAGTGGTCTTGTTCATGTGTGTGTTCAAGGGGGTAATTCTGGTGCTGAAAAAGTGGCTGAAAAAGCTCAAAGTCGATGCCCGGCATCGATTTTTAGTTGCAAGTCGATGCTAGGCATCGAATTTTTATTTTTAGACAGCGAATTTTACTAAAAGAGGCAAAATTTCCAATTTTGGAAGGTCATACAGAGTCATCTTGTGAAGGCCATAACTTGAGTTCTAGAGATTCGTTTCACGCATATCATAGCTTGTTGGAAAGCTCTACTCTTCTAGTTTCAGCCTATAAAAGATCTTGGAGGAATCATATTTGACCTAAGAGAAATTAGCAACCTAATGAAGGTATGTCATTTTAGTGACTAGAAAAATATGAAGAAGCAAAGTTCTTGGTTTCGGCTATCATTTCTCAAATTTTGGAATGGCAATGAGTTAATGGTGACCATAGAGGTGTTCTAGTGTCAC
>CM035426.1:106254790-106257290 GCA_020310875.1 Ceratopteris richardii | reverse complement strand
GCTGGTGTAGATCAAGGATTTTGCAACACCTCTTCATCTTCAAGCACATACCTATCCATCTCTTCACAGTGGTATCAGAGCAAGGTTGGACAACATGGCAGATGGATTTCCTTCATCAATTGACAAATTGGAGAGAGGTAACTACTGAGCTTGGTCATTAAGATGGAAGCTTATCTCCAAGGTAGAATTTTATATGGTTATGTGGCTGGAGATGAAGTTATGCCAAGTTTCAGGAACAAAAGTCAACCAACACAAGAAGAGCAAGAGAGATTGAGCACATGGTGCTCCAAGGATGCACTTGCAAGGTCTTATCTCCTCAACTCTATCTCAGATTTTTTGTTGCCTCACATTAGAAGTTGTAAGACATCTCAGGAAGTGTGGGATGTACTTGAAGCTTTGTTCTCTTCAAGTACTAAAGCTAGGAAGCATCAACTATGGCTGGATTTCACAACTCTCAAGAAGGCTCCCAAACAAAATGTGACTGATTTTGTCACAAAGCTCAAGGACATAGCAGATCAGTTGGGAAGCATTGGAGAGGTAATAAATGAATAGCAAATTGTAAGGCAGGTCATCAATGGCTTGAAGGCAGATGACAAGTGGGAAGCATGCACCACAGCTATGGATTTGTACATGGACATGCATGTATCTGATTTCAATACATTCATTGGACAACTACTTACTCAAGAGGCAAAGCTTATCAAAAATGGAGAAAGCTCTAAAGGTAATCAATCTTCAGCTTTATACACTGATAAAAGCAAGTCCAAAGATAACAAAGGAAAGGCAAAGAAAGTGGATGATGAAGCAGGTACATATCAAGATAACTATGCAGGTAGAGGAAGACATGGCAGAGGTAGAGGAAGAGGAGGTAGACAAGGCAGGGGGAGATCCCAAGACTCCAACCCATGTTCTATTTGTAGATTAACTAATCATACAACTGAAAATTGTTTTAGGAATTCCAGGAATCAAAGAGGCAGAGGATACAATAGAGGAAGTTATGGCTACTCAAGAGGAAGGTTCAACAATTATCATGGCAACTACAACAACTTCAATCATTCAAACTATCAAGGAGGCTACAAAAGAAGGAGAGACTTCAATAACTACACAGAAGACTCAAACAAAGAGGATTCATTATTGATCATGAACATGGCTATGCCACAAGGTAAATCTGATGAGCATGTTTTCTACATAGTTTTAGGTTGTTCAAATCATGTGGCAGGAAATGTGGCACTCCTATCAAATTTAGAAGATCCAAGGAATAAGCATGAGGTACAAACAGGAGATGATACAAAACATCCTGTGGAGAAAATAGGCAATCTCAAAGCACCTGATGGAAACATCAACCTACTCAGTAAGGTACTCTATGTCCCTACCATTACAAAGAATTTGATAACTGTTGGGCAGATACTAGAGAAAGGGTTGCAAGTCAGGTTCACAAAAGCAGGAGCATTTGTTGAAGATCCAAGTCAAGGATTTAGAAGAATTGCAAAAGGTGAAAAGGCAGGTAGATTGTTCACATTTGAATTACAAGACACTAGAAACATTGCTCTCTTTAATTATGGTAGTCAGACACTCACAGAATTGGAAGTATGGCACAAAAGGTTAGCACATATTGGTGAAAGGTCATTAAAGCAAATTTGCAAGGACCAAAGTGTACTTGTTCTCCCTAATTTGTCAAAACAAAATATGATTTATAAGTGTAGTGCATGTCAATTTGGAAAGTCTCACAGGTTACCATTCATGAAGAAAGGTTATATGCATGGAGATCTCTTGGAGTTGGTTCATACAGATGCATGGGGACCTAGCAAGGAAGCTTCAATATCTGGATCAAGGTATTATGTCTCCTTTATTGATGATTGCAGCAGATGGACTATCCTATTCTTTATGAAACACGAAGATGAAGTTTTTTCATGTTTCAAAAGATATTTGGCTCTTGTGGAGAATCAAACAGGTAAATCACTAAAAAGGCTAAGGTCAGATGGAGGGGGAGAATACTTCTCCCATGAGTTTGATTCTTTTCTTCAATAAAGAGGAATCAAAAGAGAGGTAACTACAAGGTACACTCCTGAGCAAAATGGAGTGGCAGAAAGGAGGAATAGGACAATTGTTAAAGCTGCAAGGTCCATGTTAAATGAAAAGCATTTGCCTAATTATCTATGGGCTGAGGCTGTATCTACAGCCACTTACTTGATTAACACGTTGCCTTCAAAATCCCTTGATGGGATGACTCCATATGAGGCTTGGGATTTGGTGCCCAAGACTTCATCCATGAAGGTAATAGGCTCAAGATGGGTCTATAAACTCAAGAAGAATTCTGATGGTTCCATTAACAGGTATAAGGCAAGGCTTGTAGCAAAAGGCTTTGCACAAACTCAGGGAATTAATTATGAGGAGACCTTCTCTCCTGTGGCAAAGATGCCTACTATTAGGGTTTTGCTTAGTATTGCCTCTTCCAAGAATTGGAAGATACTTCAACTAGATGTAAAGAATGCATTCTTGAATG
>CM035426.1:106227290-106232290 GCA_020310875.1 Ceratopteris richardii | reverse complement strand
TTTGCACAAGGACTTCATCTCCAATGTCCTTAGGGATGCGATAAAAATGTGGCAAACAAGTTTTTTTCTGATCCATACCATCGATCAACAAACACATATAACGCTCCGGATTTCTGAGTGCCTTACTTCGATGATGAATTGCTTTCTTTCTCTCTAATGCTTGACTGTCACGATGGTTGTTAAGAAGGTTTTTAAAATTATGCTTTTCCTGTGGTGTTGTAGCCCCTTTTGCCATGTTTTTCAAAGTGGCGCAAACTGAACATTCACCCATTCTAACTTTACGAGGAATAGAAACATTGTTAAACTCTTCCTTCCATAATCGAGTAAAGTGACGATACAACACATACTTCTCATTTCTATTTTCCATGTCTTCTCTATATATTTGAAATACCTCTCGACGAGTAAAGTTATCTGACAAGTGCAACCTTCCAGTTGTAGGCATAACTTCACAATGCAAGCTAAAATAGTTCATCATCCAATTCATTGCATGACGTCCAACAGATCCTTTGGTCCCAACATGGAACGTATCCAAAATGAGATCCCCATTCAAAAACCCTTGTTGAACCCTATGTATTCTAAAATTTCCTACACCCATTGCAATTTTAAATGCAGCCCTACAGCATGGCATCCCTTGAGTAAAGAAATATTCAAAACCAACACGCGTTACTGACATGTTATCCTCAATCATTTGCATGCAAGAAACAAGGTATATATCTTGCCTTTCACTATCTAAATGGAGGAATTTTTCTCTTATGTGCTTTAGTTTCTTCATCCCTAAATTATACAAGCATTCCAAACCACAACAATGCTTCACAATATCCAATGCAATCTGTCTATCTGAAGTAAGAAATTTAAATCTTTTTTGACTTACTTCACGAGACCTTCTTTTAAATCGTAGATTGAGCTTGCTTTGCTTTTTCGTTGCTCCACATGCACTTGAGTCAGAAGGGAGATCATGGTTGGATCAGATGGGAGATCAAGAGGTGCATTTGGTTGAGCAGCATTGCACTGTGAATTGGATAACTTAAATGACTCAACAGAAAACATGGAATCATCAGCACGTTCTAAATCATAGGGATCATCACTTCTCTGGAAAGGTTCAACTGAGAACAATGAATCAATATGAGCAGAGGAAGCTGATGCCCAAGCATCCACTGAAAAGATTGAGCTCATCTTCACTGAGTTCACAGAAGACTGAAGATGAATGACCTTTTTAAATAAGTAGAAATCCGAGATCAAGTGAAGATATCACATCAAATGTCACATCAAGAAGATATGAAATCAAAAGCTTATTAAAGTACATTAAATAACATAAAACATCAAATTACATCAAATCACTTAATTACTCAAATATACACTAATAAGGGAACCAAAGATTTGATTCACTTTTGATTCAAATGAGAAACACAGTTGATTTCTAACTACATATGAGTCATTCAGTCTAAGCAGTGTGAATGAATCAAAATATATCCAAGTTGAGTTCCAACAAGAATATATAATAAAATTGTTTGGAGAAATTTTACAAGAAGAAATTTTACAACTGGAATATATCCAAGTTGAGTTCCAACTGGAATATGCTATGCCATTGAACACTATACAAGAAGAAATTTTACATTTCGTTAAGATTTCAAGGATTAGGTTTTATTGTGGTCTATGCTAGATATCAAAGAGGTAGATGAAAGTAGATTGAAAAAGAATTATGTGTAAAAGAGGCACACAGAAAGTATATTCATACATTGATTTTCCATTTCAACAATGTGTTACAAGATAAATGTGAATATGAACTAAAGTGTGGAGGATAACACTATAAAGATGTCATTAATCTCACAACTTAGACCTAATTTTCTCCCAAGCAACAGACTCTAAGAAAAAACTTCTACATGAGATTAGAAATCCTCATGTACATACCATACTGTTGCCATTGAAGTTTAATTTCCATGCAAATGTATATAAATAGTTGCAAGGTTCTGTACTAGAATGTTTATTCATAGTGATTTTCCATTTCAACAGTGAGTTACAAGATAAATGTGAATATGAACTAACGTGAGGAGGGTAATACTATAAAGATGTCATTAGTCTCCCACATTTAACACAACTTTGACTTGATTTTCTCCCAATAAAGAGATTCTTAGAAACAAATCTCTACATGAGTTTAGACATCCTCATGGACATACCATACTCTTGCCATTGAAATGTAATTTCTATGCAAATGTATATAAATAGTTGCAAGGGTCTATGAATATTTCATTAAAGTGGCTCTGAAACAGCCTATTTGTGTGGGTGCTATTCCCTGGTTAGATAAGTTGACAGATTTAGTTAGCAAGTGGACTCATTCAGTTAGATCCAGTTAGTTTCTGGTTCAAGTTACCCAATTGCCGATAAATACCAGAGGAGGAGATCATTCGCATTTTCAAAATCCACGAGCAAGAGAGAGCAGCAGAGCACAGACAGCCATGGAGCACAGAGGTCAGCATACCAGCAAGCCAAGTCTGATGGAGAAGAAGAATGTTGGCAAAAGTACCAAGAGGTAGACAAAATCATAACATAAATAAAGATTCCAAAAAGATTCCCTTTGTATGTCTGTCTAAATATCTGCTTTCTAGGTATTAATTTTTCTTACCTCTAGAAATATGGATCCAAAGCATGTACAGGTCAATGCCTGACATCGACTTTAAGGTGTAAGTCGATGCCAGGCATCGACTTAGGATTGCAAGTCGATGCCAGGCATCGACTTGCAGGAGCAAGTCGATGCCAGGCATCGACTTGTCGGTGCAAGTCGATGCCTGGCATCGACTTGCAGCCCCAAGTCGATGCCTGGCATCGACTTGCAGGTGCAAGTCGATGCCAGGCATCGACTTGTCGGGGCAAGTCGATGCCTGGCATCGACTTGCAGCCCCAAGTCGATGCCAGGCATCGACTTGGGCCCAAAAAACGATGCCAAGCATCGACTTGCCGGCATCAACATTCACTGAAAAGTCGATGCCAGGCATCGACTTTTGGGTGCAAAGTCGATGCTTGGCATCGGCTTTTGGGCCCAAGTCGATGCTTGGCATCGACTTTTGTGCCCAAGTCGATGCCAGGCATCGACTTTGTGTGCAAGTCGATGCCAGGCATCGACTTGAGGGTAAAAGTCGATGCCAGGCATCGACTTGGCCCAAAAGTCGATGCCAGGCATCGACTTGGGCCCAAAAGTGGATGCCAAGCATCGACTCTTGCACCCCCAACTCGATGCCTGGCATCGACTTTCACCCTCAAGTTGATGCCTGGCATCGACTTGCACACAAAGTCGATGCCTGGCATCGACATGCACTTAAACATCGATGCCTGGCATCGACCTGAAGCTCAAAATCCATGCCTTGCATGGACTTGGGCCTTTGAAACCACATTTACGTTTGATCTTATATTTCCAAGTGCCTTCAGGGATGCGGAGTACAACGATGAAAGGCCCATCAAGAAGCTCAGAGTCACCATGGGCTCTGCTGACCAGCAACGTGACAAAGGCAATGGTCACCAAGCAAAGCCAAAGAAAATTATTGCACCATTATCCTCTGAGAAGGCCAGCAACCCACTAGGAATATCCTCAGGTGGACAGAGTAGCATAAAAATTCCTGTGGAGGATCCAAATATGAAGGAAAGGTCTAGGGAGACCGAGGTCATGAGGACAGATCGTCCACTTCGGGACATGACAAATCTCGAATGGTGCCTTTAGTATGTTGAAGAGAAGAATGCAGTCCTCCTTGTGTTCGCAGGGGCCTATGGCAGAGGGAAGATCACGACAACACAAGGTTTTCAATATGGACTTGTGTACAAATTGGATTATGAAGATGAAGATTCTGACAACCTGCTTTTCTTGCTTGAGACATCGAAAGGATTAAGAAATGTCATATGCAAGATGGATTTCTTGTGCCCAGAGTGCTGTGTTCCAGAAGAGCTAGCTCAGATATGCAGAGACTCAGTGAATTTCATCAAGGACCTGATGCCATGGATCCAGGGCAATATCATGCCAACACAGCACAAGAAGACGACCCCTGTAAAGGCAAGGGGTAAGCAGAGTGTGCAGAAAAAGCCCCAAAAGAAAAAGAAGATAATTTCAGAAGAGGAGTTTTCTGACTCAAGCTCTAGCTCTGGGGACATAATTGTTGCACCTGGTGGAGAGCTTGCATCTGGTGTGCTTGGCACTGAGCAGAATAAGATGAGGGAGGATATAGCTAGAAGAAAAGTTGTGAAGAAGGGGCAGTTGTTCCACCTGCCTATTAATATTATCCACAGGCCACCAGTGGATCCAGTCACAGGGAGGAGGCCCCTTGAGATCAGGGAGCCACATAATTTGCATGTCCAGAATCTTAAGAAGAAAATGAAAATAAATCCTCATGCTACTGTTGTGCCATTCCTTGTCATGGTGGATCCGAAAGAGTGCAGCTGTGTGGAGGATTTCAATGAGGGTTTGTTTGAGGATTACACTTATTATGTGATTGGAGGTTCACACTCTGCAGAGGCTCGTAGACAGTTAGTGAAGGAGCACCCTACTACATTTTTCTTTAGGTATGCAGAGTGTAAGATATATGCTGGTCTTACAACTGAGGAAGCCAAGCTTCTTGCTTGGGATCACAACAACGACAATGACTACAGGCAGAAAATGTCCTCCATAGAGAGAATTCGGTTCTTCCACCATGAATACGAAGATTGTCTTGTGAAGGAAGCTGGGAGAATACATCCCAATCTACGAAAGCAATGCCTTATTGAGGTTGGAATTGCATTGGATGAGAATAGAAAGTCAGATGCTTTGAGGAAATATGATCCATGGTTTCAACTGGCATTCAGATCAGGTGAGATCTGGGATCTTCAAGATAGAATTTTCACAATGTGGGAGCACAAGGAGGTCAAGGGCCAGAAGCAACGAAAGTCGAGGCCAGACCCACAAGTTGATCTGAGGGGAAAGGGAAGGAAAGTTGACCTTGCAATTGAAGAGGCTCCTGAGGACATGAAGCTGACCCCATGGA
>CM035426.1:106052290-106219790 GCA_020310875.1 Ceratopteris richardii | reverse complement strand
ATATAGAAACATTATTGCAGGTAAAAAGGAAGGAAGGTTGTTTACTTTCAATGTTCAAGGTAATGTGGGACATGCTCTATTTACTTATGGAAGTCAAAAGATGTCTGAATTAGACCTATGGCATAAAAGATTAGGTCACTTCAATGAGAGAGCTATAAAGGAAATGTCAAGGAATGATGTGGTGCTTGGTTTGCCAAAAGTTGAAGGGCAACACATGGTGTACAAGTGTGAAGCTTTTCAATTAGGTAAAGCACACAAAAGTTCTTATAACAAATCAGGATACAAGTATTCAAACATGCTTGAGTTAGTTCATACAGATGTGTGGGGTCCTTCAAGGGACTATAGCATAAATGGATCCAGATATTATGTATTGTTTGTTGATGATGCAACCAGATCGATTACTTTATATGTAATCAAGGATAAATCAGAAGTGTTCAAGACATTCAAGCATTATCATGCTTATGCAGAAAGGATTACAGGATAAAAGCTCAAGAGGTTGAGATCAGATGGAGGGGGAGAGTATTTTTCTAAAGATTTTGATGATTATTTGTGGAATGCAGGTATAAAAAGAGAAGTAACTTGTAGGTACTCCCCTCAACAAAATGGAGTTGCAGAAAGAAGAAATAGAACTCTTGTAGAGTTTGCAAGAGCAATGATGAAGGAAAAGAATTGTCCAAATTACTTATGGGCAGAAGCTATCAACATTGCAACATACCTTGTGAATAGGTTACCTTGTAAAGCATTGGAGGGAAGAACTCCTTATGAAGCATGGTGGGGTAAGAAACCTACTCTTGATCATTGTAAGGTATTTGGATGTTTAGCATATGCTTATGTTCCTTCACAATTGAGACATAAGCTAGAACCCAAAGCAGAGAAGTATGTTTTTATTGGGTATGATGATAGACAGATGGGTTACAGATTGTGGAGTCCATCCACAAAGCAATTTCTTGTTACCAAAGATGTTACATTTGATGAGCAAAGCACATGGTATACAGGGTCAACAAATGGTTATACAGGTGTTGAAGAAATACAAAGGAAAGGGAAGGCAAAAGTAAATGTGTAGGAAGAAGATATTGATGATGTTGATTATAAAAGTAAATTGCAGGATAATGTTGAAGATGGACCAAGATTTGATCCAAAATCAAATATGGCTGAGACTTCAAGAAGTGCAGAGGTTAGAAGATCCTCAAGGGAAAGAAAAGAACCTATCAGGTATAGCTATGATACATCTTTCTTAACAACAAAAGATTATGCTTACATTGTGAAGACAAAAGAGGATCCAACCACATATGAAGAAGCTAAAGGTAGACAGAATTGGGAGAAGGCAATGCAAGAAGAGTATGATGCTCTACTTGAAAATGAAACATGGGAATTAGTGCCAAGACCAAAGAATCAGAAAGTCATTGGATGTAAGTAGGTGTATAAAACAAAAAGGTTTGCAGATGGTAAGGTGTCTAGATACAAGGCTAGACTTGTTGTCAAAGGTTATGCCCAAACTTATGGGGTAGATTATGATGAAACCTTTAGTCTTGTTGCTAAAATGTCTACAATTAGATCATTGATTGCTATTGCTGCTTGTAAAGGATGGAAGTTATCACAATTGGATATGACGAATGCATTTCTGAATGGATACATTGCAGATGAAGTGTACATGGAGCAACCAGAAGGCTTCATGGATTCAATTGGATCAGATTATGTGTGTAAGCTCAAGAGAGCTTTGTATGGGTTGAAGCAGGCCCCAAGAGCATGGAATTACAAGCTTGTTAAGTTCTTAAATAAATGGGGATTTCAAGCATCAAAGGCAGATAGTAGCTTGCTAGTGAAGGCAAGTGAAAATGGATACATATATGTGTGTATTTATGTTGATAATATCATTGTCACAGGTACAGATGCTCAAGGAATTAATGAGCTTAAGAAACAAATAGAGAAGGAGTTTAAGATAAGTGATTTGGGAAACTTAACTTATTTCTTAGGAATGCAGATTGTATATACTCAACATGGAGTATATGTTACACAAGAAAGGTACTTAAAGAATCTTCTGGTCAAATTCAACATGGAGGATTGTAGGCCTTCAAGCACACCATTGGAGGTAAATCATAAGTTAAGCAGGTATGGAGGTGAAGAATTCAATGACATGAAGAAATATCAGAGTTTGGTAGGTAGTTTAGTCTATGCTACCTTGACAAGGCCAGATCTATCATATGCAGTAGGTGTGTTATCACAATTCATGCATTGTCCAAAGAAGACTCATTGGATTGCAGCTCGAAGGGTACTCAGATATATCAAAGGAACCCTAAGTGAAGGTTTGTATTATGGATTTACTTCTGATACAAGAATTAAAGTATTTAGTGATGCAGATTGGGTAGGTGATTCAGATGATAGAAGGTCTACTCATGGGTATCTCTGTTATATTGGAGATAAGTTAGTTTCTTGGTGCTAAAAGAAGCAACATACAGTTGCTTTGTCATCTACAGAAGCTGAGTATAAAGGATTGGTAGAGGTTGCAAAAGAAATGATATGGTTAAAGACCTTGTTGAAGAGTTTTGGAACTGATCAGAGTACTCCAATTATTTTTGGAGACAATATGAGTTCATTGTATTTGGCAGCTAACCCTGTTTTTCATGCTAGGACTAAGCATATAGAGATTCAGTATCATTTCTTGATGGAAAAGGTACTTGACAAAGAGATTGAAGTGATGTATACTCCAACAAAAGAGCAAGTTGCAGATATGTTAACAAAAAGCTTGGATGGACCTAAGCTACACAAATTCAAAGAGATGGCAGGAGTGAAGAAGAATGGAACAATCAAAATTACTGATTGAGGGGGAGCTGTTGGAACAAATCAATCACAAACTGGTGATTATAAAGAACTTGAAGGAAGTCAATGATCAGTTTGAAGTGAAAGAACTTACTTGAGAAAGTGAAGAAGATTTTAGAATGATACTTTGTATACATATGTACATTACAGGTGGAAATTCTTGTAATCTAAGTAGAGATACTCCTTAGGATGATAAGGATTAATGTAATAGACGTGGGATAAGTCTAGAACTATATGTATATAAGTCAATGCTGTAAAGAAATACATGAGAGAGTCATTAGAAGACAAGTGTCATTGTGATAGATGTGTAGAGAGTCTTTCTCAAAAAATTAGCGACGAGTTTTTCTCTGAGTTCTCTCAGTCTCATCAAGTGGATCAGAAATCCTTTTGTACACATCTAACTTGGAATTCAACGAAGCTATGTTCAAAGTTTCATGATCTAATTCCTTTCATGCTGTAAATATGATCAATAGGAACATGTATATGTAAAGTCTGCAGATGATCTCTCAGAGTCGCGCATTTTTTCGTGTCAATGTTTTGCTTACATCTCAGTGCACAGTGTAAAGTTTTTGATGAGTGATCATTCAAAATCTAAGTTAGAAGGTAAGGAAGCTATGACTAAAAGCATTTAGCAAAACGGGATCTGTGCTGTGAGAAATCAACCTTAGAAGTTACCTATGTCAAAGTCACGTATTCAGGAAGACAGTTTCTGACATACTTTTGATCTTAAGGATCAAATTGAAGTTTTAATGATTCTTTTGAAGGACTAATGATTGATATGATTGTGCAAAGGAATCTTGGAGGTATATATATCATTAGATTGAAGAAATCTGAAGATATGTGCAGGTAATTAAGTCAATCTTTGAAGCAGACTTCTTGAAGAAGAAAAATTCTCACTCAGAGAATTGTTCATGAATGATTTGGTAAATCAAAGTAACATTTGTGTAAAGTTTGGTCTATAACTGATATAGAGGTGTTCTTAGATCAGTATAGATCAAGACTTTGGAGATTAAAAGGTCTCCAACAATAGATAGATAGATAGATAGATAGATAGATAGATAGATAGATAGATAGATAGATAGATAGATAGATAGATAGATAGATAGATAGATAGATAGATAGATAGATAGATAGATAGATAGATAGGTAGGTAGGTAGGTAGGTAGGTAGGTAGATAGGTAGGTAGGTAGGTAGGTAGGTAGGTAGGTAGGTAGGTAAGGTAGGTAGATAGATAGATAGATAGATAGATAGATAGATAGATAGATATATAGATGGATGGATATATATATATATATATATATATATATATATATATATATATATATATATATATATATATATATATATATATATATATATATATAAAGATAGATAGATAGATAGATAGATAGATAGATAGATAGATAGATAGATAGATATATAGATAGATAATGTCACTCTATCACAATGGCAAGTACCAACGTGAGGAGCGTCACCTCATAAATGTCAATTTGTGGAGACGTGAGGACCGTTATGAAGACCGTGAGCAAGTGATGGCACAAGTGCGTGAGTGAAAGCACACAAGCATGCACACACATACACACACGTGCACAAAGTAAGAGCAAAGAGTGGAACAATTGAAGATCTTCGATTACTAAAGAAATCTCTTACAAAGCTGAAAGCTACAACCAGCCAACCTGCAAAATGAGCTCTCCAGCCCTTTTTATAGTTTTTTGACTAGTTTTGGCCATGTCCAAACCTAGTGTCCGACCTAGTTAAAAATTAGGTTTTAGGGCTTATTTGGGGGCGCAAACGGAATCTAAAAATTATGAAAATTGGTAGTATGATACATCTAATACTCCTCAAGCTCAAGGACTCATTGGCTTGAACAAAATGGAGTTGTAAAAATGGAAAATGGTATTTACAATGGTTTTTAGTGATAAAAATCACTATTTTTGTAGGGATTTCTTATGAAAATTTGACATGTGCTTATTGGAGTTCCCTACATGCTCCTTATTCTTATATTTTCACTTCATTTATGCACTTCCATGCTTGTGTGTGACCTTGACTATCAACACTCCCCCCCTGTAGAGTTTGTCATCCCAGACAGATCCTTGTTGTAGTGGTTGTTCCATGTAGTGTGTGGAGAGATAGTGTCCATCATGCCCCCCAAGAGTGGTCCATCTTCCAATTGTAGCATGGGCAGTTGTCTAGTTCATCATTTTATCATTGCTACCTTTGTATGGACTTCTTCCTTGTATTCTAGCTTGATGGTGTCTTTGTGAGCTTTCAAAAATTGTGAGCTACTCAAAAGAGGTTGTCAATGTTAATTATGAGCAACTCTCATGGTGGATTGCTTCCTGGCTCTTGTTATTGTCACCGTGATGTCCTTTTGTTCTTCCAAAGATGGCTCCCCTAGTTTCCATACCAAGTACTCGAGACCCATAATGACTGATGGGTAAGTGCATTAGTGCATGGGTTGGAAGAAGAAAGTGCCTTGTGCACGGCCGTGTAATGTAGCCCTATGCATGCATACTTGGGAAATGCATTGGAAGAATTATGGTGCAAGAAGTTGGGTCTTGAGCTAAGTGCTCAAGGGTATGGCGACGAAGAGGTTTCCTAATCGATCATGGTTATGTTGTTGTTGAAGCATACAATTCTTACCATGGTGCAAGTTTCGTCGATCTTCAACTCTTCGTGTTGTACTTCCATCATGGCGATTGACCATCAGCCTGTCTTCTGTTGTTGATGGATGTCCTTGTTGATGGTTCTCATTGGGGATTCTTCAAACGCACAATCCCATTCTTTCTTGTGTCTTCTGCCTCTCCCTTTTTTTTTAGTTTTTTTTTTGAACAATGGAGTAAAACAAGCAAAAAAAAGGTGTTAGCATCAATAAAATATTTTACATATGTCAGATGTGTCGCATGTGCCTGGGATCCTCAATTGTGTCTATGCACGACCGTGGAATGTGGCCCTATATTAATGCATACTTTGGAAATGCATGACCTGAATGGTGCAAAAGACAAGGTTATGCCAAAGGCACATGGTTGTTGCACGTCAAGGTTTTCAATGTTGCTTGTGGATGTTGATGCAGTCTTTGTTGGAGGTAGCCAGTGGATCTTGAAATGATGTAATCCTTCTTATGGGGATCCATTTCAGGATAGTATTAGGCCCTATAGACATAAGCTCTATCCTCTTTATCTTTGGGTGGTTTCTAAATTTTGGTATCCAACGTGGTTGGTGCTTTGGCTCTGTGAAACCTTTTGGTACTTTTGGCTTCCACACCCATACCCTTTTTGGTTGTCTTTTTATTATCGATGAGGAGATGAATATATCTTCTTTTGGTCTCGATCCATGGTTTCGACTCTTGCTTCTCCATGGTTTCTTTGCTGATATTTTTCTCGTGAAGGAGATCATATGGTTTTGTGCATGTAAGAGTGCCTTGGGTACCCACATGTGCAATCACTCTTGTTGAGCCACAGCTAATTTCCTTGGCACCCAAATTTGTATGTTATTATGGTCGGCCTTCCTCGATTGCTTTGGTACCCAAATCTGTCGAATACCGTAGGGGAGCTTCTCCTCGTTTCTTGGTGCTTCTTTTAGCATGGTTGGCTTGCATCACTAGGAAGGGTGGTGGAAAAGCTGGTGGTTGTTCTCCTTTTCGTACCCAAATCTGCTTCATGCCCTAAGCTTCTTTCTTCTTGAATTCTGTATGTCTAGTTGATATACCAGATTTCTTTTTTGCTTGCCTCTTCGGTTGAGTTACACTCACATTAGTATGTGAAGAAGAAGAGTGGTTTGCTGGCCTTTCAGCTTGTGCTCCCATGATTGAGTCCTTTTGCTTCATAGGGTTATGGACACACACAACATTTTCTTTGCGAAGATTAGTGTCAGAAGAACAAGGAGAATGTGTGACCTCTGGATTTGTGAGCATGCAATTGTATAATTCTAAGGTAATACATTGTTCATGTGTCCAAACTTGAAGAAGTTGACTTCTTCGGTTCAAGTTGACTGCATGGTCATAAATCCAATCTTGACCCAAGACAAGTGGCTCTGTAAGGTCTTCATCATGACACACTAGCATTTTGACTTTCATTGGAACATCTTGAAGATGGATGGGAAGCTCTACCTCCCCCAAACAAACAGTTTCCACACCTCCCAATCCTATGCGATAGGCTTCAATGGAATTGATGTTCAATTGTAGATCTTGTTAGTATGAAAGTCTAACCGCACTAGTTGCTGCACCTCAGTCAATCAATGCTCTCACAGTCCTTGCATTCTTCCCTTGTCCTACTGCTATGGTCACAAACGAACGTCGATCAATTATTTGAGAAGCAAGTGCACTTGATGTTTGACACGTGGCCATGTGGTATCTTGGGGCCTGAAGATTGATATCTAGGCCTAGACGTCTTAACTTATTTCTCCTAACGCGTTCTCTAGCCTCTGCATGTGCTTCTTCTCTAACCCGTAACTCTTCTTCTTTTCGCTTCTTAGCAGTGTTGAGTCTCTTTAGCATATCCTATGTAAGAGGTTCCTGATATAGCTTGACTCAACAACCACTGATATAGTTTGACAGGATATCACCTTCTAGTGTGGCCAATTGAAGTACACCACTAGTGGAAATTCTATTAATGATCATGGGTCTGTATCCTCTTTTTTCCAATTTATGGGCATGTTGCTTTAGTGTATAAACAAGCACTAGGTCTCCCTCTTTCAAGCCTTTATCTTTGATATGTGCATCAAAGTATGCCTTTTGCCTTTTCTTTGTAGCACAGATGCATGTCGCCGCTCGTAGCCTTGTCTCACCTAAGTGTTCTAGATCAAAGATCCTAGAGGACAACTCATGTCCAGTCCACTCATGCTCTTGTGCTACTTTTAAAGTTGGGATTAGGAAGTCCAGAGGCAGCACCACATTTTGTCGAAGACCATCTGAAATGGGGTGGCATTGAGTACCGTTTTATAGGCAACTCAATAGGCCCAAACAGCATGATGAAGTTGTTTGTCCCAATTAGAGCATTCGTTATTTACCAGTTTTGTCAATACATTACATAGGATCTTATTTGTGCTCTTCGCTTGTCCGTTAGCTTGTGGATGATAGGGGGCAAACTTCTTATGTATCATCAAGAATTCTTGGAGAAAATGTTCAATGACTTCATTCAAGAAGTGTGTGCCTCTATCACTTACTAACTCTATTGGTAATCTGTATCTCATGAACACTTTCTCAAATAAGAGCTTTGCTGTTGTTTGAGCATCATTCTTTGTTGTGGCTTTCACTTCTACCCACTTGGTAAGGTAGTCGGTGGCTACAATAATGTATCGGCATGGGAGTTTCTAGTTTGGGGATTGATAGGACCTACAAAGTCTATACCCCATTTCAAAAATGCACATCCTCCCATCATTGGTCTCAAAGGCATCTCATCTTTCCTTATCGGATATTGTGCTCGTTGGCATGTATCACATTTCTTCACATAGCTATGTGCATCCATATGAAGAGTGGGCCACTAGAGTCTTGAGAATAGAATAGTCTTAATTACTCCGTCAAGACCAAAATGTCCACCTGCAACACTGCTATGGGCAATTTCTAAGATTTTCAAATAGTCCGATTCATGAACGCACAATCTTAGGTACCCATCTTTTCCTCTTCGGTATTGGTTTTCTCCCACTAAGACATTGTCCTGAGCCTCTTGCTCCATGCTTCGTCTTCTTGCTAGACTAGCTCCATTCGGTAGTGTTCCTGATTTCATAAATTCTACCAATGGAGCACTCCAATCTGGAATTAATGACACGTGATAAAGGGTGACGTGTTCCACCGGGATCTCACTTTGCATGTTGGACAATTCTTAATCCACTCATGTATTTCTTTGTCCATGCAAGGGCAATACACTCCTAAACGTTTTAGATTTTGCAATGTTCATAGTTTAGAATAGTGATTCCCTAGAAATCCTTCATGGGCTTGTTGCAACCAACTACTATGTTCATCGTCCTCGACACAACAAGCTAATACACCCTCCATATCTTGTTTGTACATGCTTTTTGCCAATATTTGATAGTTTTGTGATTGTACAATGTCATCCTTGTTCATCTTCACATTCTTATTTGTAGGTCCAAAGGTTAGGACTGGTACCAACTTATTTGCCCATTTAGGAACAACTTCTAGATTGAACAGATAAGCGTCGGGCAATTCATCAGACACTCCTTGCGGTGACTCTCTTGAAGTGATGCGAGAAAGGTGATCCGCTCTGAGGTGAGTCTTACCTTTCTTGACAACCACTTCAAAGTCATATTCCATTAGTAAGAGGAACCATCTTACTAAGCGTCCAGTGTTGCAAGGTTTATTGACCAAATATAATAAGGCTTGATGATCAGTGAAAAACTTAAACTTGTTGGCCAATAGATAGTGTCTAAAGTTTTTTATAGCATAGACCATACCTAAACCTTATCTCTCGGTTGTTGTATAGTTTCGTTCAGCTCCGTTCAGTTGTCTACTAGCGTATGCTATAGGCAAATCTAGATTTCCTTCTCCTGTGGGTTGTGCTAGCACACATCCTATTGCATGGTTGAATGCATCCACATGGACATGGAATGGTTTAGTGCAATCAGGAGTGGTCAATATTGGTGCTATGCATAAGCGTCTCTTTAGATCATTGAAAGACTTCTCGCATTCATCATTCCACTCAAAATTTGTCAGCAAGGCATAAAGAGGTTTAGCTATGATCACATACATGTGGATAAACCTACGGTAATATCCACAATGGCCCATAAAGGCTTGGACCTCTTTAACATTCCTTGGCCTCAGTAACTCGGCTATGGCTCTTACTTTGTCCTCATCTGTCGATATTCCATTCTTAGACACAATATGACCTAAGATTTTACCTTGCCACACCATGAACACACACTTTTCTAGGTTCAGACACACTCGATAGTCTCTACACTTTTTGAAGATCTGTCTGAGCTCAAGGATGTGGCATTTTCCTTGTTGGGAATGAGCACATAAATCATCCACATATACTTCTAAGCTCTTTCGCAAAAAGTCAACAAAGCTACGAACTCTGCTTCTTCTTCTTGACTTAGGTCATCTCCTATATACATACATCTCTCTTCATTCTCTTCAATGGTGACTACGATTTTTTTGGTCTTTTCTTTATTATCATATGCTTCTCCTGTGGTGGCCTCTCTCTTAGGCATTCGTACCAAAATCTTTCGGTCCTCAACTTCATATTTCGTGAAATTCTCTGGTACTTCGAACAATGATTCCTTCTCTTCTTGTTTCACTCCTTGTCTTTTCTTTTTCTTGTGACCTCCTTCACTTCCTTCCTTTGAATTTATAGTGTTAATGCTTATGGGAGGTTGTTCTTCAAGTTGGTTAAATACTCCTACCTCTTCTAGATAGTGCTTCTTTGAGTTAAAGCAACTATCCATCACAATGGACTCTAGATCGTCATCATTCTCTTCTTTTTCTATGAAGTCACTAGGGTCGCATTCTTCTAGCAAGGGATGACACATGAACACCGAAATATCATAACCTTCCTCATCACAATGAGGTGTCCACTGTTCTTCATTGACCGTAATGTCCATGGTAGCTAAGATTTCTGCCCAGCCATGAGGCTCAAATTCCTCATCCGAAAAGACCATCGGCATATAGGCTGGGTCTCTAATTGGTCTATCTCCTTGAGAAGTTCCATTTTCTCTTACCTTTAAGCATTTTTCCTGTTCCTTTGTGACCTTGCACATCCACAAATGAGAATCTTCATGCATACAGGATGTATCAGATGAACTTTTAGAATGCACAGAGATTGAATCTTCTTGCTCCTTGTGGATAGGATTCCATTGTAGGGGCGGTACATCTCTAAAGGTGTAATCCTTCAAATTGACCTTGGTTGTGACCCATAAGCACTGCAAGTACAAGGAATTGGTTCCCCAATCCTATACAACTTGTAGTTGTCGTAGGAAGGGTCTCCCTATGATCATTTCGTAGGTATTAGTTTTACCAAAGTCACATATAGCAAAGGTGTGCTCAAACTCTATACCACGCGTGGTTAGAGTTATCCCTTCTAGCAAGCCTAGAGGTCTTTCCACATGGCCGTCAGCCATCTGAAGCTTCATTCTAGTTGGTCTTAATGCGGCTTTACCCCATTGCTTCCACAAGGAGGTGGTCGCAATAGCAACACCAGCACCTGAATCTATGATCGCCTTGGTTGTGTAACCTTGGTAGGTGATCGGGAGATAAGTATTACCTTCCTCACCTTCGCTCATGTCCCCTATTTTGTCTAGAGGTATCTCCGGAACTTTTTGCTTAGAGCCTGCTTTTGGCATGTTGGAATCAAGTTCTCGAACTTGATCCTTCACATGATTCCATAGCTCGGGTTTTGCTTTGAGGAGCTCTTCTAGAGTGAGATGACACTAAACCTTAGTGTTCTTCATGACATCAGTGTTTCTTGGAAGCACCGAGTCTTCCTTCTTGATCAATATTGTGGGAGCTTTGACATGGAGAGTTTCATATTCCCATGTGCCTGTGAACTGTGGCAACTCTTGTAAAGAATTGGATTCAAATCCTGAATTTTTTTCCTCTTGTTGCTCTACTTGGACTCCATAAATAGATGGAATGTCTTGTGGAAATTGATCATGAAGGTCATCAATCTCAAGAATAGGAGGGGGATTATCCTTCTCCTTGGCCCATTTCTCTTCTTGTATTTCTCGCAAGAACTTTTGAGAGTGTTGTTGAATTGAAAGAGGTTCTCCATCATCTATGGAGTTAGGAACATAGACTTTCTTTGGTGATGAGCTTTCTCTTTCAATAGTTGGTTGAGCCTGTGGAGGTAAAGAATCTTGTGGTCTATTTACCAACTGCTCTAATCTATCTAGTAGGCCCTGGAAATGCAAACCCGGTGTAATAGCATTTGTCTAATTGAATGATTGATTGCCTCGAACATAGCTTGAGCTAGTTCCACCATTTTTATGCACATTTTTGTCCGTTCAATCTCTAAATCTGCTCTAGGGTAGCTCTTGTCTAGGTTTGCAGGTGTTGGCCCTTCTTGAAGTCAAGCATGGTATGCCTTGAACATCATGTCCAAGTCTTTCTAGGGTTGGATTTGCAAGTACAGATCCTGGTTGTTTTTTATTTATAGTGATTGGTGGGTGGGGATGATGGAGAGTTTTAATCTCCAAAAGAACAACCTAATCTTGAAATTAGAACACCTCTATATCAAGAGTAAGTCAAAATCTTCACAATATTTGGAGTGTGTTTCAGAGTCATTGGCAAAGTATGTTCAAGATTCAGTATGAGCAGGTGCAGACATGCTTTGTGTCAAAGTATGAGAAAGATTTAGTTTGTGTTATTGAAAAACAACAGAAGCAAATAGAAGATCAAGTACAGATAATTAAAGAGTTACAGGAACAGTTGTTGTAGAAGAAGCTAGAAGAAAAGGTGGATATGATAATTGAAAAGCAGCAATTTATTGTTGATAGACACTTTCAAGGACAGTAGCATGGTTCTGAGGAGGATTTTAATCTTCTGTGGAGTCGACGGGTGGAAGCAGAGGATGTGGCTATTTCTAAGCAGTCGAAGGAAATTATTTTATATGATCAAGGGATTGCTAAATTTGAGTCTAATTTTTGACAAAATTACCCACCGGGCTGTGCCAGATGTTGAAGGCAGGGAAATCTGGAAGATAAATGATTAATTTGAATTATGAAAAGATTGTTAAACTTAGATATTATGTAGTTGGATGTCTATTTTTGGAGAGTCGGATTTTAATAGACGGTTATGTCGAAGTTTGTGGGGATGTCATAAGGAGACAAGGAAGTTATATCAGGGTACGCAAGAATCGAAAGTGTCCTGGGAGGAGAGAGATGAAGACAGGTCTGCAGAAAATACGAGTGTAGTATGTGAAAAACAGGAGTAGTGAGGATGTTTGCTCTCACAAGACATGTAACTCTGAACTATTAATTTTGTAGTTAGCAACATTGTACTCTCAGTAGATTGGAAACCTCTGATGTAATCTTCTTGAGCGCATTTTCTCGAATCTATGAAGGGTGAATGATAACAGCTTTTTGCATAAATATGCATGAAACTGTAGTGTGTGAATTCAGTACATCGCATGATTGAGATTTCTGGTGACGTTAGGTATTTCTAATTCAACAATAAGTGTAAAGATACAAATGACAATAATCTGTTTTAGGGGTAGAGTCTCTGCAGATGAAGACCAGTGTGAGAAGTGTGATGTTTTGAATGTATAATTTAGTTGTGTTGAACCTTGAACCCTCAACATGCTCGCAATACCTTCTATCTATCATATTCTAGAGTAGGTGATTAGCTAGATCTTCATATGTTCACGATTCCCTAACTCTGGCGTTCAGGTCAATGAAAAGGCGCAGTGGAAGTATGTTTTGGTGAACCAAGAAGAACTGAAGAGGATTTTTCTTATTGGGTGGATGTTTGGTCCAAAATCCCCTCTCAAATCCCTTAGACAATGGTTTCGTAAGGAGAAGTTTCCTCTTGTGTTAATTGTTAGTAAGTGTCAGTTTCTATCCACAAACCATGTGCTTGTGGTTTTGGAAAATGAGAACATGGCCTTCTAGGCACTACAAATTGTTGTTTGGTAGGTTTTGTGTAAGACTTTGTGCCTTTTCGAGTGGTTCCCTAGAGTGGTTCCCTAAATTTGTTCCAAAGAAATCCAAACCACTGCATTATCCACTCTGGGTGGAACTCCCTAACCTTCCATAATTCATGTGTGGATTTATCAAGGGGATCGTTGCAACCATAGGTTGGCCTTTAGTCTCTACGGAAGATGTCGGCGGCTTCATTTATAAATGTGTGACTTACTCCTTCAACAATAGATGGCAACCACAAACCTGCATTGAGCGCGGATCTTAATTTTGATTTACTCTCAAAATTCAACATTGACATTAGTGAAGAAAAGCCACTTGAAAAGGAATTAATGTACGAAAACTTGCCCAATGATTTCTTCCAATGTAGGGCGCTAGGCCACAAAATGAAACATTTCCTATTAAGAAAAAAGTCACAAAGGACAAAAGAGGATTGAGAATTTTCACAGGTTTTGGGTAATAAAGTAATGAAGATTGAAAGAACATTTTCCAAAATCAGATCAAGTTAAAGAAATGCAACTCAAGGGTCAGAATGAGGGGGTCTTCATGAAAGTTCGGAGTAAAAGGAAACAAAGCCTCAAAAGCCATTCAGAGACAAGTCCCTCTCACTCAGATCGAGAGACGAATTTCTTCAATAATCTCAAAAAGGAGGTCAATCAGTTAGACTATGCGAGGGAAACAAATCAACAACTGACTGATGAGGAAATATCAGAGTATAATCCACAAGAAAACAAAATAATCAAGAAGGACCCAACAAAGAAGATAACCTTGACACAATGCCCATTTAGGCATCAGAATAATCTGCAATGGTGGTTTTTGATAAAGGAAAACACCCTATGAGTTTCCCTTGGAAGATCCCCCTCAAAGGAATGATCATAGGCTAGGACCCCTCTTCTTCAAGAAGAAGAGATGTAAACAAGAGGGATAAGTCCTTGAACAATAGAAATATTAGCCTTCATAAATGAGGATTGTTTCTCTAGACTTGATTTACCTATAAGAGATCAAAATTGATGGGAACTTCAAAAGAGAATTAATAATATTTCGGCTTCTCATTTATGGTTTACCATGAAACACGTGTAGGGGAGCAATGGTGTGGCTTTAGCTTCAGGCCGGATTGGCATGATTCCTTGGTGGAGGTTGTGATGGATCAAAACCATCGATGGGTGGAAACTTCTTTTGGGGGACCTCTCTAGTTCATCATTGTGTCGATATATGCACCAAATCAAGACGCAAAAAGATTGACTACATGGCAAACTTTGGACTCCCTTACTTTGGGGTCATCCTTTGTAGGGACTTCAATATGGTGGAAACTTTGACTGATAGATGGGACCAAAGGGCACATATTATTGAAGGTGAGAAAGTTGTATGGGACCAGGTTAATCTCCACCATGATCTCATGGAAGTCATAGATGAACTTGGCTTCTCCTAGTCCAACCTCCAGTCAGGGGCTAATTTGCAAAAAGCTAGGCTTGAAAAAGCTATATTTCATAGAATGGCATTGACAAGCTAGGTTCCCATTTGTGCTATGAATGTGTGGACTTAGTTGTGTCAAATCATGATCATGTGGTTCTTACCTTCAAGCCACTATTGATGCATAGAAAAGATCTCTGGTTCCATGTTGATCCCTCGAGTCTCTCCCTTCCTTTGCTCCAACAATTGATCTCACAGGCTTGGATTGAAGCCTTTGATACCTGCAATCTCTTCAGCCATGTGTTGGAAGAGGAGAGTCAAGAAGTCCCAATATTTCCTTATCAAGACTCAAAGAGAGATTCAATACATTCACCACTTGAGAAGGGAAAATCTTTATCGTAGGCTCAACACCTTGAGGATGAATTGAATGAAGGTGGTACTCACCTGCAAATTGGGCTCTTGAAAATAAGAAGCAAAGTCAGATATGAAGAAGAACTTCAAAGAAAGAATTTGTAGATATATTCTAAAGATTGGTGGGCACGGAAAGCACACAAACTGACTAAAGAAATGTGTAAACTCCTAAACGAAAAGTAACACAAGGAAGAGATTCCATTGTCGAGATGAAATCGCTCGAGAATTGTGTGCCAAGAAAATTTTTCAAAAATATTTCTTTGCTTTTTTGACCATGATCTAATATTATAACTATAGAAAGATGAAAAGATTTATATACTATTCAAGTATTTGATTGACTTGATTGTCTGTGTGATGAGAAGCTTTTATTTTTACTTTTATGTGTGCTTTTGACCTAGCATAACCCTAGAAAATTTTATATTTCATTGTATAAAGTCTATCAACCCTCAGAACATATTTGTTTTTTAATAAAAACCCATCAAAATTTCCATGTGTAAATTCAAACGGAAATACCAAACCTATGTATATTATAGACCTGAAGAACCGTGATAGTTTCACCCTTAGAAACCCCAAAACCCATGAAAAATCTAGCTCAAAAACCCTCAAAAACTAACCTTCAACCCCTGGAAGCTAATGTTTGAACCATTGGAAACCCATGATTTCAAGCCCTTTGTGTATATATTATGAGTTGGAAAATTGTGCAACAAGAAACCCTAGTTTGTCCATGCTAAAACCTTAGCTAGGAACCATTTCCCCCAACTAGACCTTAATTTAATTTAATTCTTTGTAAATAGGTGTGAAAAGAAAAGAAATCTTAGTCAAAAATAAAAAGGAAAAGAATAAGAAGTGAATTTATAAAAATAGAAAAATAAATAGAAATAGAGAAAATTAAAAATGAAAAGAAAAACCAAAAATAGAAAAACAAAGATTGGATTTTTTTTTAATAGAAAAGAACGAAAAGAAGATATTCTAAAAATAGAACAAAAAAATTAGAAGGATCTAAAATTCTAGAAAAAGGAACATAAAAAAAAAAACCTATAAATACGTACTAAGTGTTCATTAAGTTTTTCCATGAATTTTTTAGGTACTTCTCTTCCTTCCTTTTTCTTGTTCATGCTTTATGATACTTGTTTTTCTCTCTGTAACCCTAACTCTCAAGCTCTCCATCTCTAGCTAACATGCCAATAGAGAAAGGAGAAGAGAGAGAGGAAGAAAGAGAGAGAGAGAGAGAGAGATTCCACCATATCTTTTCTCTCCTCTCTAATCTTTCACAGGGAATATGATTTCAATATTCGTTTTTTTTATGGCACAAAGAACACAAGGAGGACATTAAATTTATTTTTATCATATTTTGATTATTTGTTTGTGTTACTATGTCATAGAGAGAGAGAGAGAGATTGATTCTCTGTAGAGTTGACAGAGTGATAAGGAAATCCGAGAGAGAGAGAGAGAGAAATGGCTGTCAAAAAACATGATGCACAGAGAGGGGAAGAGAGAGAGAGAGAGAGAGATGACTATGGAAGAACACGATGCACAAAGAGGGAGAGAGAGAGAGAGAGAGAGAGAGAAGTCAGCTACAGGTGACATGCATAGAGAGGGAAGAGAGAGAGAGAGAGAGAGTAAAAGACACATTGCACAGAGGAGATTCCAGCACAGGTAGATGAGGAGAGAGACAAAGAGAGAGAGAGAGAGAAAGAAGAAAGAGGTGCATAGCAAAAAAATTACGATAGAGATTAAGAAGACAAGTGATGGCAATAGAGGCCAAGAGAGAGAGATAGAGAGAGAGATAGAGAGAGAGAGAGAGAAATGGTTTGGTACTGCTACAGAGAACGCCAAAATGGAGAAGGAGAAGATGATCGAGAAAAAGAGGAAGAAAGAGATAGAGAGAGAGAGAGAGATGGTTCGATACTACTATAGAGAATGCCTAAATGGAGAAGGAGAATATAGTCGATCACCCCATTGAATATTCAAATTCCCAAAGATTGAAATAAAGAGTGAAGTAAAGAGGTGGTCTTTTTCGCATCGTAGCTGAGAAGACTGATCTAGCATTTTGTTTGTCTGATCCGCATTATAGCAGAATATCTCATTATCTGAGTTGTATTATCCATCCTCACTATGTGACATTCATTTTGTATATTGATCAATCCTTTCATGATCATCAAGTGTAAACTTTTGATCTAGTATTGTTAAACATGGATTTTACTTCGAGTGTTATATTTATAGTTTCATTTCATGTTCATGTGCTTCTTGAACAATGACGCACTTCTTCTACTCCCATGATCTATGCGCGAAAAGTGTTTTTCTTGCCCCCTCTTGAGGCATGCACAACGAGCCTCCCGATGTACTATTCCCAAGGAAAAGGAACTTAGCATGCAAAATTTGCATGTTGAATAGGGACGACATGATGCACCCCCAGGGCTTGACCCAACTTTAGCTACTCGTTCCAGTATCGTGACCAATCCCCCCTGATACCGTGCATGGTTGAAAGCAATGGGGTGGAATGCATGACCATTGAAGAAAATATGGAATTTATTACCAACCACTTTTCTTAAATACTAGGAATGTTCCATTCCACTCTCTTCTCAAAGATGTGATTGCATGGCCACCATCTCTAAAATTAGAACCAAAATAATCCCACAAAGTATGCTTCATATTCTTAAATCCCGCATCACAAAAAATGAGATTGTAGAAGCTATTGATTCTCTACCCAATGGTAAAAGTGTAGGTCTAGACATTCTCACAAATGATTCCTTCAAGAAATTTAAGAACGTGTTGGTGAACCCGCTTTGCCTAGTGTGGCAAGAGGCCTTGAAATTTGGTTCTTTGCCTAACTTTTTCAATGAAGGTGTGATAAAGTTTATTCACCAAAAAAAAAAAGATAAAAAAACAAGATTGAAAATTGGCAGCCAATCACTATGCAAGGTGTAGCTCAGTGATGAGTAGCACCTCCTTTAATGTCAATCCAGGAAGACGTGAGGATGGTATGATGACCTCGAGCAAGTGAAGGCACAAGTGCGTGAGTGAGAAGCACACAAACATGCACACACATACACACACACGCGCACACAAGGCAAGACAAAGAGAGAGACAATGGAGTTCTTTTAGATTACTTCAAAAGTGCTCATACAAGTTTAGATCAATTACAAGCTAACCCCCAAAAATGAGCTCTCTAGCTCTATTTATAGTTTTTTACTAGGTTTTGGTCGTGTCCAGACCTAGTGTCCGGCATAGTTAAAAATTAGGTTCTAGGGCCTATTTGAAGACTCAAACGAAGTCTAAAAATTATGAAAATTGGTAGGTAGCTACTTCGAATGCTCCTCAAGCTCAAGGACTCCTTGGCTTGCACAAAATGGAGCTACAAAAATATGAAATGGTATCTACAATGGCTCTTAGTGATGAAAATCACTATTGTTGTAGGGATTTCTTCTAACGATTTGACATACATATCTTCGAGCTCCCTACTTGCTCCTTCTCCTTGTGTGTCCACCTCTTCGATATGCTTTAGTGTCCTGAAAAAATATTGGCCTACTTGCCAGATCGTCGTTGACTACCCTGTCTGCTTGTGCCCTCTCTCCTCTCTGACTCCCTTCGTAAACTTCCTTGCCTTGTGAGTCCTTCAGTTCCAACACCCCCCCCTCTCTCGCGTCTGTCGTCCCTGACAGACCCTTGTTGGGTGGGTTGTTGGATGTAGTATTCTACAACGTCTTGTGCTAAGTGATGTTCTGCGATTCTCAACCCTTTGGCCAAGTCCGTGAGTAGAGCATCCCAATCTACCGGCCCGAGAACCTCTGGATGTGGTATACGTAACTTTTCTGAATGGAGAGCTTGTTCCACTGCAAACAACTGCAATAAATGTGATGGTCTGGGAATGAATATCTCTGAATGATATTCCCAGAATCCCGTGACAAACATTTCTTCAAACGTCTGTTTGAAGCAGGCTGGTAGATACTTTATACGCGCATGCCATGCATATACAACATTAATAGATGGTGTTGCACTCATGTCGTAGACAAGGTCCTGATTGCCTTCATTAAATCTAAGAGCTGACAGATGAGGTTCCTTGACATTCTTGAAGGTCCTGAAGGTGACCAACATGAGCTCAAAAATTTTAAGACACATTTGGGCCATGACATCTGGTACATTTTTGAACCGGACCCCCCAATGCCGAATCATCGAAATCATATATCCTATGGTAGGTTGGCCTTTAGGTGGTGCTAAGTAGACATAATTGAGCCATTTCTCACATCCTTTGGTTGTCAGCACAGTTTTTGTGTATTCCGGCCACGACCTTCTTCGAAATACAGGGCAGTAGCATGGGTTGTATTTGATATACAAAGGCATGTTATTCCATGTCCTTACCATCTCAGGGTAGGTTTCGAGCAGACGAATCCTCCACGTAGGTTGGTGTATATTTCCCTGCTTGGCACTTGTTGGGATGTCGTCCGGTGCAAACTGTGTAGCCGAGGTTGGTTCTTTTGAGGTGTGGTGCTTGATTTCAGCATTGTAATCTGCCATTAAGACACAAAAAGGAACATACAAATCGTCGGATGTGCCGATCCACCTATGATGGGAGAGGTTTCGAAAGTACTCCGATTTTATAACTACCTCTTCCAAACGTGACATTGATGCTATCTGAACTGCCACTCTATCATCATGGGTTGTGGCCACTTTCTCTAACCTCTGCATCCATTCAGGAGCCTCTATCTCGATGGTGTCCATGCCCTCTTCTGTTTGCTTGCCCTCTGGTGCAGGCATGGGAACGTATGGATCTTCGAAGGTTTCCTCGATTTCAATTGGCACTAAGTCCTCAGGCTCGGACTCTACAAGGGGGGATGGTTGACACTCGTATTGCATGACTTTACTGCGTAATTCTTCGAGTTCTGCTCTGAGTTTTGTGACTTCTTCTGATGTGTCGTCTGTGGCAGTGACTTTGCTTGGTGACTCCTGTTGAGTTGCCAGTTGCTTAAGTAGGTCATCTCTTTCTCGTTCTAATGCTGCATGGGCCTCCAGGAGGTCGGCATGGGTTTCTAACACAATTTGCATATTCTTTGAGGGAATGGCCTTGAATTTCTCTGGGTCGATTTCCTATGGGGAACCCTCCATTGCTGCTTCTAAGTTTTCTTCATTCTGTTTCTGCAGCCATTTATTCTCTTCGAGTGTTGTAGACATGTGTTTTCGTAGGAGGGCCAGGTTGCGTCTAAGCTTGAGATTGTCCGTTATCTGGGAGTGTAGCAAATCATCCATATGTTGCCTTTCTTCTGCATCTGACTGGGGTGGATTGGCTACTAGCTGTTCATGTTGTTCCTGTAAAGTGGCATACTGTTGTTGTAGTAGCCGCTTTTCCCTTTCGAGATCAATGAATCGTACTTGAAGTTCTTCATGGCTTCGAAAGAGTCGCGTATGTTGGTTATCAAGATGCTGGTAGTGCTGTTGTAGTTGCGCATACACCGATACATATTATTAAATACATTATTAATAGGGGTGGATGCAGGAAGGGTGTTGAATGCAGAAGGGAAGGGAAAGGGGAAGGGGAATGGAAGTGTGGATGCTGTGCTGGAAAATGGTGAAGTGGGAGGTGGGGGAATGGGAGATGGTGGGTGTATGGGGGGAGGGAGAGGTGCGGAGGTGGGTGATATGTCCATAAAATCAACAGTGGATGCAGTAGTGGGAGTGATTCTGAATATTGGAATTGTGGGTGCGGTGATAGTGGTGAAAGTGTATAGTGGTGTGTGCAATTGTGAATACAAACTATCCGGAAGTGTGATCGGGGGAATGAGATTTTATGTGGCTGCAGTTAGAATTACTGTTTCAGTGACCGTATAGACAAGAGAGGTGGAGATGGGGTGTGTGGGTTGTGTGGGTTGACTGACGGTCTGTGCTTCGGTATGGGTAGTGGACTTGGAGGCGGTGACAGTAGTGGTTACACTGGTAGTGGGAGGTGAATGTGGTGGAGTTGGAGGCAGGGGTGGCAAAGGGGGTGACGGAGGTGCACTTGAGATATGGGTTTCCTCAGTATCCTGAACGGTGTGTGCAGTGCCCGTGGTTGTGGATGTGCCTTGTGGTTCTGATACTAATACATTCATCTGTTTTCCTGATCGTGGGGGGCGCCTGCCATATCTTCGCTCCGTTCTGTGTGATTGTGCAAGGGCGGTACGCACCGTCTCAGGTACTCCTATGGCATCAGATATCATATCAAGTGTGGCGCGGTATTGCTCGTCTACTCCTTCCTCCTCAAGGATTTGGTTCATGAGAGTTTTTCCTGCTGCGAGGGACAGTCTATGTTGCTCTTGAACCCTGTTGATGGTATCATAGAGCTTTTTCAATTCCTTCGTATAAGTTGGGGCACCCTCAAGTACTTGTAGAGCTTCCTGATCATATTCCTCCTCTTCTTCCTCGGATTGTCCACCATGTTCCTCCTCTTGTTCTTCTTCGTCTGCACCCTCCACATTGACGACATCTGGTTGTCTGGGATGGGGTTGGTCTGTAGCAGTTTGTTGTCCACTAGCTTGCTCTGCCTCGACTTCTGTGTTAACAGCTTTGATTATTCTGGCAACCTCCTCATCAGTTAGGTCTTCTAATGTGAATCCGTGAGGAAACTCTAGGTCGATTGGTAGAGGTGGGAACACCAAATTCGGTCCATCAGTGCTGTGTCTTGGTAATCTAGATCTAGCACTAAGGCAACCCTTCATTTTTTTTTCAAAACCCTTACATCATTTTTAAGTGATTCTCATCACTAAAAACCCTTGTAAATATCATTTCACCTTTTTGTAGCTCCATTTTGTACAAGCCGAGGAGTCCTCGAGCTTGGGGAGCCTTAGAAGTAGTTGCCTGCCAATTTTCATAATTTTTAGATCTCGTTTGAGCCCTCAAATAAGCCCTGAAACCTAATTTTTAACTAGGCCGGACACTAGGTCTGGACAGGGCCAAAGCTAGTCAAAAACTATAAATAGAGCTAGAGAGCTCATTTTTGAGTAGTTTTTCTTGTAGTTTGAGCTTGTATGAGAACTTGGTTGCAATAGAAGTGATTCCATTGTCTTACTCTCTTTGTTCTTGCCGTGTGTGCGCGTGTGCGTGTATGTGTGTGCATGCTTGTGTGCTTCTCACTCACGCACTTGTGCTTCCACTTGCTCTTGGTCTTCATACCATCCTCACGTCTTCCCGGATTGACATTAAAGGAGGTGCTACTCATCACTGAGCTACACCAAATTTTGGCGCCGTTGCCGGGGATCGAGCTTTGAGGACGAGCGTGTGATGGTAAGACGTAGAGAGGACGCGTTGGAATGGTAAGTAGTAGGTAAATTTCTGATTTTTCTCCATCTCCATCTTCATCTTCACCTCCTTCTCCATCTCCACCTCCACCTCCTTCTCCACTACATATTCCCTCTTCCTCATCATTCCCTCATTTGTTGTGTGCGAGTTTGAGAGAGAGCGAGTGTGTGTGCTTGTCTTTGTGTGTTTTTTGCATGTTTCTTGCAGGTGGCAGCTCCATCATCATCTCCAGCAAGCTCAGCAGGTACAGAATTTGTCTGCACAGTCCCCAAGGTGTTGAGCTCGAGCTATCGCGACACTCCAAAAATTTCACCCAATCACGATTCTGAGTGCACCACGACACTGCGCAGGCCTAGACCTCCCAGGATCACTAGACAGAACAGAAAAATTCACCATATCCCGAGCTATCACGACACCTCACGTCTATCGCGACACCTCACGTCTATCGCGACACCTCACGACCTATCGCAACACCTCACGACCTATCGCGACACCTCACGACCTATCGCGACACCTCACAACCTATCGCGACACCTCACGACCTATCACGACACCTCACGACCTATCGCGACACCTCACGACCTATCGCGACACCTCACGACCTATCGTGACACCTCACGACCTATCGCGACACCTCACGACTTATCGCGACACCTCACGACCTATCGCAATACCTCACGACCTATCGCGACACCTCACGACCTATCGCGACACTTCGACCTATCGCGACACTTCCCACCTATCGCAACACCTCGACCCGACCTATCGCGACACTTCCCACCTATCGCGACACTTCACGAGCTATCGCGACACCTCGACCTATCGCGACACTTCCCACCTATCGCGACACCTCGACCCGACCTATCGCGATACACGGCCTTTAATGCATGAAAAGTTAGGGTTAATTTTGAGTGAATTGAAGGGTAGTTGAGCTTAATTTTAGGCACCTTGGTATAACTTTAGAACCTTGGAAGTGGGCAAAAGACCTAGAAACCAGAGAGGGATCTCCTAAACCCTGAGAGCCTGTTTTGACCCTATAGTGCCTGAATGGTCATAACTTGACCATACGAACTCCGATTGATGAGATTTTGGTCTCGTTGGAAAGCTCGTTGAGAATCCTACGCGGACCTCGATTGGTTTTTGTAAGAATCATACGCGGAGTTTTAGAACATGAATTTTTAAGTTGACCTTTAGGTGGAACTAAGTGGTTCTCAGATTCAGGGGGTACAGTGAGTTACTCCAGGGGGACTGAAAATATTGATGTGTGTCTTCCAATTACTTGTGGTAATAAAGCTATACTAATTGGTGAGTTTTTGCAGGAACTTTGTGTGCACTCAAGGCAATCCAAAGCAAGCTAGCAAGGGTGAGTATCAAGCTTGGGAGAAGGCTTCCTGGGCTTGTGTAGCAGTCTGGTCAACCAGCTAATTGAGGTTGGAAGATCTCTCCACCCTCCTTTGTCAATTCCTAGCCTAGGCTAAGTACGACTTAGGTGTGGTAATTAATTAGGGCAACGTTAGGCACGAATCAAGTCCAAGAGTATTAATCAACCAAGTGCAAGAAGTAAATAGGTCCTAAGTGCGAAAACCCTAAGGGACAAAAGGTAAACGGGAATCGATCGCTTATCAAGTGCGGAAATTCACTTAAGTACTCCTGACCACGCGATTTCAGACAAGACCATAAACATAATATTCAACTCAAAAGAACAAAGTGATTGGTGCAAAATTAACCTGCAACGAGAGTGTGCTTGGGTCCCAGGGGGTAGATAAATCAGGCATATGAACCTTAGATCAGGCAGACACTTAGGCCGAGACAGACAAAGCCTCAGATCTTCTGAAGCTAGTGTCAATCACACTGCCAGGTCTTGGGCCCAACAGTTGAGTGATTACCCATACACTCCCAGATCAGAAACAAGTGATTCTGAGATGTCCTATCACATGGAGAGACCAGTAGGTAGTTCAGGGTTGGCTTATCTAGAAAAGCCAGAAGGACCATACAAGACTCAGCTGGAATACATCAGGACAAATCGTCTAGGTGCTCGCATCTACGAAGACGGACTGAGAAGATCGGTGGTCCAGATTAAGAACCCCGATCAACCCCATGGATTAGACCACCCGGTAGTCAAGTTTGAGAATGGAGCATACCTAGATAAAGAGGGGACTATATATGTAGTCACCACTCTTCCTGATAGAACTGATGAGTTTGGAAATGTGATTGCGGAGACCGACATGGGTGATATAGAGCAAGGGAACTTAGAGAGAGAGCCAAGAACTCCCCGTGGTAAATCTGTCTTGACCAGAATCATGACTCCAGAGTGGATTCCACAGGATAATAAAAGCATAGATCTGCTTTTAAACCGAGAAACCGATGAGGCTTTTTGGAGATATAAATCTTCTCAACCTCAGGAAGTGAGTGCCCTCACAATCTATGAGTTTAAAGACCCTGATAGCCCAGGCCAAGTAACCTACCTAGACAATGCATCAGAGAGAATCTTCGTGGTCACTGAGCATGGCAGACATGCCTACACATGGAAGGGTGAATTTGTTTTTCCCCAACCAAGGTCTAATGTGTCCTTTGGTCACCAAGGAGCTGGGACCTCCCAAGCTCATGGGGCTCAAAGAGATAGAAGTAGAGACAAACTTGAGGTAAGTTTTGCCAACTCCCTGGGAAGAGAAAGAACGGGAACAGAAAGGAATAGAGTGGAACCTGAGAGACATAGAACCCCAGGGAATCAAAGGAATATTGATGATTTTCCTTTGCCAAGGCCGAGAGAACACACTAGGACCCTGCGACCAACTCAACTGGTGAAGTCCATGAAGAATTACTTCGATGGCACGGGAGACCCTTATGACCACGTGGCAGAATTTCGGCAAGTATTGAAAGCTGAACAGGTAGAGGACCTATTCACACAATATAATGCTTTCGGTCTAACCCTTAGGAACACTGCCCTTACGTGGTTTCAACCACTAAATGAGAGGCATTTCAGAAACATAGACCAGCTCTTAGAGGCATTTATTGTTGAGCTTTCTAAGAGTGGAATCAGGCATAACACCTCCTCACTAATTCATAACTTCAAACAAACACCTCAAGAGACGGTCAGACTAGCTGGAAGAAGATTTAGACAGTACCTGGAGAGATGCCCGATGCCGGAGTTACCCACACCAGCCAAACAAGTGGCCTTGTTCCTAGATGGATTGTTGAGCACTAAGCTCAGGTCATATGTGTACCTGAAGGACCCCAGAACGATAGAAGAGTGCGTGCGCATGTGCATAGACATTGAGGACAATCTAGGTGAGGAATTAGAACTATCAAAAATCTATAAGGATTATGATAGCTCTAGTAACATGACACCTGGTCAATCCACATCCATCGAGGAACTTGCAGAGAAGGTAGCCCAAAAACTAGGTGTCTCTAGCAAGCAAATTCCGAGATTTGCCCCAGTTAAGCGGTGTTACAATTGTGGCGGTGAACATATGGCAAGTGTATGTCCCATTATGGCCCAACCCCAGGCGAATCCTAGTAGCCAGTACTGCACCATAGAGCGCAGGTACACCAACCACACTGCACAAGACTGCCCATATAACAAACAAACTGTTAGGCAAAATTATCCTCAGCCATATCCACAACATGGTAGATACCAGAATCAGTACCCATCACAACAATACAACAGACCACAGCAAACTTATCAGCCACCTTATCAAGGGCAGCAGAGACCTCAACCAGTCCTAGTGCAGCAACCCCCTGCTCCAACCAATGTGATCCCAGTGAAATATGCATCTACTGAAGAAAATCCGAATAGAGCCATAGTCCCAGTCACCCCATTGCTATCAGACAGTGATCCAAGTGACCATAGTTTTGACTCCACACATATGGATAGCCCACAGGCTTACTACATGCAGTCACCCGAGCATAACGAGTCATACTATTATGAGGACCCAAGTGAAAGTAGTGGGGAACCTGAGTATGCTAATGTCATGTACACAAACCCCAACTCTAGACCTCAAACTAGGCAGGTACGACCCCCATTTCCTAGAGGACCATGCTTCAGATGTCAGGGAGATCACCTTATACGTGATTGTCCACTGCCTGCCCCTACACAACCTCAACCAGTAACCATTCAGGGTTTCTTTCAAGACTGCGGGAAAGAGCATCTCCTACGAGATTGCCCAAAGAACCCTAATAACATGCCTAAAATCACTCCTATCAATGTTGTTGGGTTAGTTGTAGACTCCACAGGGAGTGTGACTTCCATTGCACCTGTGCAGGTGATCACAAGAGCCCAGGCACTTCAACAACACCAAGGTGTTGGTCCCGAAAAGAGCCCCGAGGTGAGTGAAACAGAGAGCATAACCAAAAAGAGGACTAGAGCCTGGAAGGATAGTCGTGAAAGAATGAAGAGGCAATGGGCAAAAAAGATAAACGAACTTGAAGAAAGCTTGAGAGAAACCAAGGCAAAAATCACAGAGATCACATCTCAACCGCACTCCCACACACTTCCACCACTACCATCCCCATCACCCTCCATTTCTCCACCCTCTAATACACCCCACGTAACCCACCCACCACCCCGAGTAGGATCAGTATTAGCTGACCCCACTCCTGAAGGCTTGGACATGATGTTCAAGGCCTACCAGGCTCGACTTCAAGAAGGGCCAACAGCTGCAAACCTAGACAAGAGTTACCCTAGAGCAGATTTAGAGATTGAACGGATGAAAATGTGCATGAAAATGGTAGAACAAGCTCAAGCTATACTTGAGACTAGTCAAAAGTTCAATCAGACAAACTCTGTCAAGCCGGATTTGCATTTCCAAGGCTTACTAGAAAGATTAGAGCAGTTGGTAAACAAATCACAAGTTTCTTTACCTCCACAGGCTCAACCAGTTGTTGAAAGAGGAAGCTCACCACCAAAAGGAGGGCCAAGGAGAAGGGTGATTCCCCTCCTATTCCTGAGATTGATGATCTTCGTGATCAATTTCCCCAAGACATTCCGTCTATCTATGGAGATCAAACAGAGCAACAAGAGGATGAGAGATTAGATTTTGAATCTAATTCTTTACAAGAGTTGCCTCATTTCACATGCCCATGGGAATCTGAATCTCTCCAGATCAGAGCCCCCACAATATTGGTAAGAAATGAAGACTCAGTGATTCCAAGAAACACTGATGTTGTGAAGAACACTAAGGTTCAATGTCATCTCACTGTAGAGGAGCTCCTCAAGGCAAAACCGGAGCTCTGGAATCATGTGAAGGATCAGGTTCCAGAACTTGAATCCAATATACCAAAAGTAGGCTCTAAGCAGAAAGTTCCCGAGATACCTCTCGACAAGATAGGAGGCATGAGCGAAGGTGAAGAAGGTAACACTTATCTTCCGATCACCTACCAAGGTTACACAACCAAAGCAATTGTGGATTCGGGTGCTGGTGTTGCTATTGCGACCACTTCCTTGTGGAAGCGATGGGGCAAACCCACCTTAAGACCAACGAGAATGAAACTTCAAATGGCAGATGGTCATTTTGAAAGACCTCTCGGATTGCTTGAAGGGATAACTCTAACCACTTGTGGTGTAGAGTTTGAACATACATTTGCTATATGTGACTTTGAGAAGAATAATGTTTACGAGATGATCCTAGGAAGACCTTTCCTACGACAATTGCAAATAGTACAGGATTGGGGAACCAACTCCTTGTACTTACAGCACTTAGGGGTCACCACCAAGGTCAATCTGAAGGATTACACCTTCAGAGATGTACCACCCCTACAGTGGAATCCTATCCACAAAGCGAAAGAAGATTCTATCTCCGTGCATTCTGGAAGTTCACCTGAACCATCCTGGCTGCATGAAGATGCTCACTTGTGGATGTGCAAGGTCGCGGAGGAAGAGGAAAAGCGCCTAAAAGCGAGAGAAGAAGGAACTCCCCCAGGAGATAGACCAATAAAAGACCCAGCCTATACACCAATGATATTTCCAGATGAGGAATTTGAGCCTCATGGTTGGGCAGAAATCTTAGCTACCATGGACATTGCAGTCAATGAGGAACAATGGACACCCCATTGTGATGAGGAGGGTTATGATATTTCAGTGTTCATGTGTCAGCCCTTGTTGGAAGAGTGTGATCCTAGTGAGTTCATAGAAGAAGAAGAGAATGACGATGATCTAGAATCCATTGTGATGGATACTTACTTTGACTCAGAGGAACACTACTTAGAAGACATAGGAGTGTTAACTCAAAAAGAAGAAGAACCCCTTGCGAGTATTAAAACGATAAATTCAAAGAAAGGAAGTGAAGGAGGTCAAAAGAAAAAGAAAAGGAAAGCAGTGAAACAAGAAGAGGAAGAATCATTGTTTGAAGTACCAGAAAATTTCAAGAAATATGAAGTGGAAGACCGAAAAATTTTGGTACGAATGCCTAAGAGAGAGGCCATTATAGGAGAAGCATATGACAATAAAGAAAAGACCAAAAAAATTGTAGTGACCATTGAAGGGAACGAAGAGCAATGTACGTACATAGGAGACGACCTAAGTGCAAAAGAAGAATTAGAGCTGGTAGCTCTATTAAGGGAATATAGGGATGTGTTCGCATGGCACTATAGAGACTTGAAAGGAGTAGATCCAGAGATTTGCTCTCATACGATTCCGATGACCGTTGATGCCAAGCCCACCAAACAAAAGCCCTACACATATAATGACAATTATGCAGCCAAAATAAAGGAGGAAATTGACAGGCTGATTGAAGCTGGATTCATCTATGAGATTGAGCACACTGAATGGGTGTCCCCCATTGTAGTGGTGCCCAAGAAGAATGGGAAATTGCGAGTGTGCATTAACCTTAAAAAAGTTAATGCCGCTACGATCAGAGATAGTTATCCACTTCCAATCACCAAACATCTATTGGAGCATGTTGCAGGCAAGGAAGTTTACAGCTTCCTTGATGGATTTTCAGGTTACAACCAAGTAGCCATTGCCCCCGAAGATCAACACAAAACGGCCTTTGCCACAGAATGGGGAATCTTTGCATTTCGTGTGATGCCATTTGGGCTCACCAATGCACCTGCAACATTCCAAAGACTCATGTGTCATGTCTTCAAAGAGTTCTTGCGAAAGAGCTTAGAAGTATATGTGGATGATTTATGCGCTCATTCCCAAGAAAGAAGTTACCACATCCCTGAGCTCAGGCAAATCTTCAACAAGTGTAGAGATTATCGAGTGTGTCTGAATCCAGAGAAGTGTGTGTTCATGGTACGACAAGGTAAGATCTTAGGTCACATTGTTTCTAAGAATGGAATTTCAACAGATGAAGACAAAGTAAGAGCAATAGCAGAGTTGCCCAGACCAAGGAATGTTAAAGAGGTACAAGCCTTTATGGGCCATTGTGGATATTACCGTAGGTTTATCCACATGTATGCCATCATAGCTAAACCTCTTTATGGGTTGTTAACAAATTTTGAGTGGAGCGAGGAATGCGAGACTTCCTTCAACGAGCTGAAGAGACGTTTGTGCACAGCACCAATATTGACTACTCCGGATTGGAGCAAACCCTTTCATGTCCATGTAGATGCCTCCAATCATGCAATAGGATGTGTGCTAGCACAACCCACAGGTGAAGGAAACCTAGATTTGCCGATAGCATATGCTAGTAGGCAATTAAATGCAGCTGAACAAAATTACACCACAACGGAGAGAGAAGGCTTAGGCATGGTATATGTTGTGAAGAAGTTTAGACACTATCTATTAGCCAATAAGTTCAAGTTTTTCACTGATCATCAAGCTTTACTATATTTGGTCAATAAACCTTGCAATACAGGCCGCTTAGTAAGATGGTTCCTCTTACTAATGGAATACGACTTTGAAGTTGTTGTCAGGAAAGGTAGAACCCATCTTAGGGCAGACCATCTTTCTCGCATCACTTTAGGAGAGCCACCGCAAGGAGTGTCTGATGAATTGCCCGATGCTTATCTGTTCAATTTAGAAGTTGTTCCTAAATGGGCAAGTAAGTTGGTACCAGTCCTAACCTTCGGGCCTGCAAATAAGAATGTGAAAACAAGCAAAGAGGAAATTGTAAAATCACTAAAGTATCAAATATTGGCCGAAAGTATGTACAAGCAAGATACCGAGGGCGTATTAGCTTGTTGTGTCGAGGACGATGAACATACTAGTTGGTTGCAACAAGCCCATGAGGGATTGCTAGGGAATCACTACTCTAAACAACGAACATTGCAGAATCTAAAACGTTTAGGAGTGTATTGGCCTAGCATGGACAAAGAAATACAAGAGTGGATTCACAATTGTTCAGTGTGCCAGAAGAGAACCCCAGTGGAACATGCCACTCTTTATCACGTGTCATTAATCCCAGATTGGAGTGCTCCATTGGTCGAGTTCATGAGATCGGGAACATTACCCAATCAGGCTAGTCTTGCAAGAAAACGGAGCATGGAGCAAGAGGCTCAAGACTATGCCTTAGTAGGAGACAACCTATATCGAAGAGGCAAGGATGGTTACCTAAGACTGTGCATTCATGAATCAGACTATTTGAAAGTCTTAGAAGCGGCACACAGCGGTACTGCAGGTGGACACTTTGGGCCTGACAGGGTAATTAAGACCATTCTATTTTCAGGACTTTGGTGGCCCACTCTTCATATGGATGCACATACTTATGTGAAGAGTTGTGACACATGCCAACGTGCCCAATATCCGATAAGAAAAGATGAAATGCCTTTAAGGCCAATGATGGGAGGACGTGCATTTTCAAAGTGGGGTATAGACTTTGTAGGTCCCATCAATCCCCCAGCTAGAAACTCCCATGCAGAATATATTATTGTAGCTACAGATTACCTTACAAAGTGGGTGGAAGTAAAAGCCACGACAAAGAATGATGCTCAAACGACGGCTAAGTTCTTATTCGAAAATGTGTTCACTAGATATGGGTTACCAATAGAGTTGGTTAGTGATAGAGGTACGCACTTCTTGAATGAGGTCATTGAAAATCTCCTTCAAGAATTCATGGTGATACATAAGAAGTCTGCACCCTATCACCCACAAGCTAACGGACAAGCCGAGAGCACGAATAAGATCCTATGTAACGTATTGACGAAACTTGTAAATAATAAATGCTCGGATTGGGACAAAAAACTTCATCATGCTGTTTGGGCATACCGAGTTGCTTACAAAACGGTACTCAATGCCACCCCATTTCAGATGGTCTTCGGACAAAATGCGGTGCTACCATTAGATTTCCTAATTCCAGCTTTAAGAGTAGCACAAGAGCATGAGTGGAATGGACACGAGTTGTCCTCTAGGATCTTTGATCTAGAGCGTTTAGGTGAGACAAGGCTACGAGCAGCAGCAGGCATCTATGCTGCAAAGAAACGGCAAAAGGCATACTTTGATGCCCATGTGAAGGATAAGGGCTTGAAAGCAGGAGATCTAGTTTTAGTCTACACATTGAAACAACACGCAAGAAAGCTAGAAAAGAGAGGCTACGGACCTATGATCATCAATAGGATCTCCACGAGTGGAGCAGTACAACTAGCCACTCTAGAGGGGGATGTTCTCCCAAACTATATTAGCGGGTGCAGAGTCAAGCTGTATCAGGAACCCCTCACGGAGGAAATGCTAAGTCGGCTCAATACTGCTAAGCAACGTAAAGAGGAGGAAAAACGAATTCGAGAAGAAGCACAGGCAGAGGCCTTAGAGCATATCAGACGAATGAAGTTGAGGAGACAAGGGAGGGATCAGCCTGTGACTGACACTCAAGAGTCTCCAGGCTATCATATGGCCATGAGCGAGGCTTCAGGTGAACGTACCCATAAGATAGTGGACCGACGACCTTTGGCTTTCTTATTGCCAGCAGCTGCAATTGGAGGTAAAACCCCTAGAAGCATATCTGATAGGATTAGGAGGTGTTGAAACCCCTTGTATGGGAGAGGTGGATCTTCCCCTCTACATACAAGAGGTCCTCATGCCAGCAAAAGTGCTAGTGTGTGAAGACGAGGATCTGACCGAACCTCTTGTCTTAGGCCAAGACTGGATCTATGATCACGCAGTCAACCTCAACCTAAGAAGTGGACTTCTTCAGGCTTGGGTAGGCCAAAGCCGTCTCATGATTGAATTAGAAAATCAAACACTCAAACCAATAGAACAGGCACCAACTCCTGGTCCCTCCAGGAACCCACATGAAGATAACAATGTTGTTCTTGAACAAACTTCTATGTTGCAGAGGATTGTCAATCTTACTGAAGGTACAGGAGCCAATAAGGAGTTCCTAAATGACCCAAAGAAGATTCTAAACGAGCAGACCGAACATCACTCGACACGAAGGAGGCTGCTGATCAAGAGGCAGGAGCGCCAACCCGTGCAACATGGAGCATCTCGTGGCGTGAAGCAGATCTGGATATGCAAGGATGGAAAACCCACAGCTCTAATAGCAGACTCTCAAGGAGACAAGAAACGTGCCTCACCATCAAGGAACAAAGTGAAGAAGCCCCCTAGGATAACCCCTAGGCATACCATTTCTATTTGGGTTCCTAAGCGGTCAATGAAGGCCACCCCTAATGCTAGACAGATATGGGTGCCCAAGGCTTGCTTACAAGCCCAAATTACTTCACCTTCAGGCACTAGGATGAAGCAACTTTCACAAGCACTCGGGGCCAACAACTCAGAAAATGAAAAGATATCTACACCTCTCACTGCCTCCACTCCCATCAACCCTAGGAATGTCTGGAAATGGGTACCCAAAAGGTCCCAAATACATCACACTCCCATCCAGAAAACTTCACCTATCTTTAACTCTAAGAGCTACGACTCCTCTATCCAAGCGTGGAGAATTAAACTGTGTACTAAACCCCCTGACCCAATTCTGTAAATCCGCCCACACTAACACAGGAGCATTCCGAGCCCATTGCATAACCAAAGCATGCATCTAGGATGACACTGACCTCTAATCACCACTCACACCTATCACAAACACTTCACCACTAACCACTGACCTCCGGGATTGTCATGTTAGTATTGTGAAGGGAACACCATTACGTCTTGTTTCCTATGCAACACTAATGTGCCTTTCTTCTTCCAGCAGATAAGCAACCTACTCTCATGGCAACAGCGGCAGGCACAAGCTCTCAGGCAGGATCTGGTGCTCCAATCAATTGGGATGCCATGCCGGTGGAGGCCCCACCAACAGCCCGGCCTGAGGAGTTCGTGAATGTGCGGAGGATTCCTATTCCAGATCCACCAAATGGCCTAACCGAAAGAGTAAAGGGGCATTCTCACTGGTTCAATGAGATGCCAAGAGATTTGGGAGACGCGGATCACATCTGGGAATCCAAGATGGAATATGGAGGAGTGTGGTGGACCTTCCAGTTCTTCTCACGAGAATTCGAAGCATTGCAGAATGCAGCTCCACTTCAAGATATCTGGCAAAAAGCAGGATTACAAACTTATTTCAGTGCAGCTCTGCCTAAACCAGATTTCCTCAGGTGCTACTACCTAATTGCCACGCTGAAGCCGACAGGGGATAAGGATCATTCAGGCACATTCTGGGTGCCCTCCTTGTCAAATCTGGAGGAAATGAGGAAGTTTGAATTGAATGTTACTTTAATAAGGGAAGCACTTCAGATGTATGGCACGCATGTACCTTCTGACCGTGACCCCTTGATACCCGAGTCGATGAAAAGCAATAGAATCAAGAAGCTAAAAGAAATGTGCGCCCTCACCCCCAACATCACCATACCTTTGCGGATGTGTCTCCAACACTTCGCATTCCCAGCTCAGGACCGTTTCACCCAACCTCACAAGAAGATATGGTATGGGTTATATCTAGCAGAGACTGGAAGCTTGCCCATTAAGATGCCTGTATGGATCTTGGACCAAGTGTATGAGGCAAGCAAGCGGGGTGTGAGGAAGCCTACTCTACATGGCTGTTGTGCGCTTACAAGAATCATCTACAGATGTCTTGCATATGATGTGCCAGTTGCCCGAGCCCTAAAGTATGCACAACTGGAGCTGTTCAAAGGGCGGAAGTCAGGGAGCCAGCTTGCAAAACGAATGCGTGGATCGCTCTCCCAGGTAACGATCCCTCAAGAAGCCACGACCGAAGCTTCTCCCCGACCAGAAGCTCAGGTCACACCTTTCACGATCCATCTTCAAGGAGTTCAAGCTAGGGAGGTGGTACAACCCGTTCCATCCGCCCCTCCACTACCTACCGATGCAGAGTTTGCATCTATGGCCACCTTCACAGAAGATCCAAACTTCGATTTTGAAAGATTCCTGCAGACGGTCCCCCTATCCGACAGTGAAGATTCCCCTGACAATGTTGATCTGGGTGCATCAGTCCAAAGAGAACAGCCACGGGGCGAGACCAGCAGAGTACATGGGGAAGAAGTGGCACAACATCCTCAGGACCCAAATACACAAGTTCAGGAAGGTGCACAAAGAAATGAACCAGAAGACAGTGGAGAAGAGGCCCCTGCCTACACGGCACAACTCAGACGGCTATACAAGACCATCAAGCAGGTACAGAGAAGACATAAGATGACAGAAGAGGCGAATAGAGCTCTAGTGAACCAGATGCTCCAAACCGAGAATGTCGACTCACATTTTGTGGAATCATTGAATCTATTAGCAGAGACATGTGGGATCGGGGAAGCATTGAGGACAATGGTATATCAAGAAAACCCTATCTATGATCAACGAAGGATTGATACACGGCCACGACGCGGGAAAATGATTCAAATGGAAGCCTCTACCGCCTTGCCTACTATAATTTCAGAGGATGTTCACATGACGAGCCCAAGTCCCACTGACGAACAAGAGGTAATTACTCACGTACCATCTCCACCGCCACCTTCCATCCACCCTTCAGAACCCTTCTCCACAATCCCTTCGGAACAACCGATATCCACCCATCATGAAACCATTGTACACACCTCCATTTTTACATCCTCCCCTTTACCCGCATCCAGCACTTCCACCCAAACTTTTGAACCCCACACCGGTCATCCGGCCACCGATCAAACCATAATAGGTCACCCTTCCTATCTCCCCGCCCTTGGACAACCACTTGCCAATAGCCAGACCTCATCCCATCCTTTTCCATTCACCCACACCCAAACCCTATCCACCACTCCCCTAGCAACTGCCTCACACTCAACCCAAGTCACACAACCCTCATTCTGGACAAACCTTGTAAATATACTCCAACAGGTGGATAATTATAATAAAAAGTCCCTTTCCCAACCCCACTCCCCCACATTCACTGCCACCACTATCACACCACCCACCATTCCTGTATTCATAGTGCACGAATCACACACTCTCACGTCCGATCCCATGGACATCTCACCATCCACAGGATCACCCACCACCACTGTTATTCCAACATCACCACGTATCATTTCACTCACGTCGCCATTTCCAAGCACTGTAGGCACAACATCCACTTTTCCCTTTCCCATCTCTCGACCCCTTGCATCTTCCACCTTTACCCCTGCACCCACTTCATTTAGTCATGCACTCAACACCATGCTCGAAGCTGCTGCTCAACTTAAACAGGAATACAGGTTACTAGAAGAAAACAATAAAGAACTCTGTACTTTGTCAGCCCATCTACAGGCACGTGTCACTGCCCTGGAGTTATCTAATACGGAATTACAGCAGGAGGTGACTACCCTCCAACAATATCAGGTGGAGCTCGAGTCCACACATACAGAGAAGAGTAGGGTAACTAAAGAACAACTTAGAGATCAGCTAGCCCGTAACGCTAGACTACAACGAAACATGGCTCTACTCCGACGCCATTTAGCGGCTGCTCAAGAAGAAAACAAAAGACTACAACAACAAAATCAAGACAACCTCGAAGCAGCTATGGAAAATACTCCAGGGGCACCCATTGACCCGGCTAAATTCCAAGCCATCCCCTCAGAAAACATACAACAAATATTGGAAGCTTATGCCAATCTCTTGGAAGCACATGATCAGCTTGCTGACCAAGTCAAAGACCTACAGAAAGCCCAAGGGCCTACCCAACACCAACGAGAACTTAAAGAGATGGCCAACGCTGCAACCTCATCAGAGCCGGAATTATCAGTAACCAATGAAGTACTTGAGCTAAGGCAACAGGTTGCAGAGTTGAAAATCAAGTTGTTACAATATGAACGACCTCCTTCCCCACCTGAGCAACCCATAGAAGAAGAAGCAGTTATTATTCCAGTGGAGGAAGCATTTGAAGAGAACTATGAGCCTCAACCTTTTCCCGGAGGCACAATCACTGAGGAAGGACAGGACACTTATGAGGAACCCCCATCGGCATGGATGAAACAGGTAGAAGAAATGGGGCAGACTCATGAAGAACGTATCTCCTACCAGATGTTGGCCATGAAGACCATTGAAGAAACCATACTTCAATCAGACTACTTCAAACATCTGGCCCCTAGACGACTAATAACCAGCTCAGAATTACAATATAAGCCATACTTTGTACTGTTGGCAGACTACAACACCGAGATCAAACGTAAGACCAACAAGTACCCAACTTTCGCAACACAATTTGAACCTGAGGACATTCCAGAGGAGGCGCGCAAAGGGAAAATACACCAACCCATCTGGAGGCAAAAGCTATTGGAAACCTATCCCGAGATGCTACGGACATGGGACCACGCACCCATGCATTTGAAGTATAACAATTGCTATGGACCAGTGCAACGGAGAAGAACATGGAAGTCATTCGCCATCAAAGTCAAGAACAATGCCAATTGCAAAGAATGGCTCAATTACCCTGCCATTGCACCCCCAAACAGCACGCCTACTGTAGTCTACATGATGGCTACCATCAGACATTGGCTTCCACGCCTCCACCCTATGCCAGATGTGGCTGCCCAGATGATGCTCAAGATCTTCGATATGATGCAGGTTGTGCTCAAAACTTTCTGAAATGTCTGTCATATTCAACCTCCGATTCCCGGGTTTGTGAATGGTAATTATGACCTGCTATATGATATGAGCACCACCCCGAGCATACGAGTTGCTTATGCATGGCACGCACGCATCAGATATCTCCCTGCCTGCTACAAGCAAACTTTCGATGAAATGTTCACCACGGGGTTCTGGGAAGCACACTCAGAGGTGTTCGCGCCACGGCCCACCCATTTGTTACACCTCTTTGCATGCGAACAAACCATGCACTCAGAACTCTACACAACGCCACAACCGGACATACCGAGTGCAATCAATTGGGAGACCCTCCAGAGAGACTTGCTTCGGGGACTACGCATCAAGGAACAAGAAGTGGCAACCGACCTCCTGCAAGAGTACATTGATCAAAGGTGGAGCAGAGGTCTGTCAGAGGCGACAGACGCTAGGGGGGGGAGAGTGTTGACAGTATACGAGAAGAAGCAAGTACAGACACACATGCAGATCTAGCACTAAGGCAACCCTTCATTTTTTTTTCAAAACCCTTACATCATTTTTAAGTGATTCTCATCACTAAAAACCCTTGTAAATATCATTTCACCTTTTTGTAGCTCCATTTTGTACAAGCCGAGGAGTCCTCGAGCTTGGGGAGCCTTAGAAGTAGTTGCCTGCCAATTTTCATAATTTTTAGATCTCGTTTGAGCCCTCAAATAAGCCCTGGAACCTAATTTTTAACTAGGCCGGACACTAGGTCTGGACAGGGCCAAAGCTAGTCAAAAACTATAAATAGAGCTAGAGAGCTCATTTTTGAGTAGTTTTTCTTGTAGTTTGAGCTTGTATGAGAACTTGGTTGCAATAGAAGTGATTCCATTGTCTTACTCTCTTTGTTCTTGCCGTGTGTGCGCGTGTGCGTGTATGTGTGTGCATGCTTGTGTGCTTCTCACTCACGCACTTGTGCTTCCACTTGCTCTTGGTCTTCATACCATCCTCACGTCTTCTCGGATTGACATTAAAGGAGGTGCTACTCATCACTGAGCTACAGCGTCGCACCACGGGGTTGTGCACAGGGCATCTGAACTGCGCCTCTCATTTTCTTAGATGGCAGTCCTACGGTTGATAGTCTACGTTGGAATTCCTGTACCCTTGTCCAAATTAATGCCCTCTGAGCTGGCACATCATAAGCCAAACATCTATACACAATCCGGGTGAGAGCACAGCATCCATACAGTACAGACTTTTGTTTTTTATACCACCTTTGATGAGCCAAGTGGGTTTGGTCGATAATCCAGTGGGGCATATTGATTGTCAAATCGAAGGCGTCGACCAAATATAGATTAAACCATATCTTCTTAGGTGGCATTGTGAACCTCTCTTGAGCGGGAAATGCAAAATGTTGCATGACCATTCGCAAGTGAATGGCAATTGTAGGTGTCATTGCCACCATGTCCTTTAATTTTGTCAGATTCTTGTTCTTCATATTGTCGGGGACCATAGTCTCTTTCTCCGTAGGAATGTGCATACCTTTCATGTCTAGAGCTTCCCTCACCAAATTGATAGTCAACCTGAAGCACTTCAGCTCATTGCCCCTTGTGAGAGATGGGAGGACAAAGGTGTTGTATCCCTTTTTGTCTTTGCTCGGAGTGAGGGTGCTAATCAAATATGAGCATCTTAGAAAGTCGGGCTTTGGCAATTGGAATTTGAAGTAATCGTAGAGTCCCGCCTTCTTCCATATAGGTTTCAGTCCTTCATTATTATATAGTCTCTTAAATTCTCTGGTGAAGAAGTGATACCTGCCCCAGCGCCCATTGAATTCTATCTCGGCCTCCCACATGTAGGTGCCTTCACCCATAGATCCTGTCACATCACTAAACCAATGTGAATTTTTGCTGATCGGCATTGTGTGCCCCTGTGGAGGATTCTGAATCGATATGGCATGTAATGCCCTCAATGCCACTCGGCGTTCCTTAAATTCCTCCTCAACGGGAAGACTTTCAATGTCCACGACTTGGGGGCTGGTGCCTGCCTGGGAGATAGTTCCTGCCGTATCTGCCATGTTACTTTTTGCCTCCTGACTCTGTGAGAATATAGAAACAAGTGTTAACATTGTAAAGGACAAGATAGAACCGTTTTTGTGCCCATTACAACATTAACATGAGGTTCGGGAGAGATTAGTAGGCTATTAACTGCTCAGTGCTTGTGCGTGTAGTTAGGAATTCGGTAGACCTTGAAGCTAAGTGGAATGATGTAGTGAGAGAGTGATGTAGTTAGTAGGTGGGCATGGATTTACAACTGGGGTCCGGGGGTTTATTACAAGTTTTAGGTTGCCAAATGCGGTGGATGGGTTTTGATCTTGAATGTGTGGAGACTCTGGAGAGTTTGATAGGAGTATCTACTTGAAAATGAGGCTTTTTAGGGACCCATTTACAAGTGATTCTACTTGTGCTCATGGAAGAATATGTGCCCGCGCGTGATGTATAAGCATGGGCATCGGATGTTCGAGTGAGTGAAACATGTTGTACCGGGTGTGGCCTCGGTGTAGCTATTTGAGCCCGCAAGCAAGCCTTAGGCACCCAGATTTATCGTGATTGTGGGTTGGCCTTCATCGACTTCTTGGGTACCCAAATAGACTTTACTTTTACAGAAGAATTTATGAAAGACTTCTTATTAGTGTCGTGTTGTTGAGTACTAATAAGAGGTTTTGGCCGTGGGGTTGGCGTGATCACAACAGGGTGTTTGCCTCTCCGCACCCACACTTGTTTCAACGGCTGAGACATTCTGCTTCGCACGTGTTTTTGGCCCCCAGTATAGGTGGTACTTTGCTCCTGTATTTGATCTGCCTTTGGTTGTTGCATCCCTCTGGCCTTTGGAACAGAAGGGAGTGCCGTCTTATCCTTGACTCCGTTGTTGAGACAATCCTCTTTCTGCATCATACAGTTTTGGACAAGAATAGCATTGTCAACTTCATGTGCACCCCTGGAAGGACCAGGAGTTCGTGCTTTACCTAGTTCCTTGAGTGCCTCATTTTCCAATTCAACGGTAATTCGACTATGATTTACCCATACCTGAAGAAGTCCACTTCTTAAGTTTAGGTTGACTGCATGATCATAGATCCAGTCCTAACCCAAGACAAGAGGCTCAGTGAGGTCCTCATCTTGACACACTAGTACTTTAACTGTCATTACTTCATCTTGAATATAGAGGGGAAGTTCCACCTTGCCCATGCAAGGGGTTTCCACACCTCCCAATCCTATGAGATATGCTTCTATAGGATTGATGGTTAATTTCAACTTTTGACAGTACGAAAATTTAACAGCACTAGTGGCTACCTGAGTCAATCAAGGCTCTTACAGTCCTTGCACCCTTTCCTTGTCCTATCTCTAAGGTTATAAAAGGACGTCGATCAATCATCCTATGAGAGCTGACATCTGAAACTTCACACATAGCCACATGATATCCTTGATCTGCATATGCATCTGGCCTAGGTTGCTCTCTGCCTTGTCTTCTTAATTTCATTCTCCGTATGCGCTCTAAAGCTTCTACTTGATCTTCTTCTCGAATTCGCTTTTCTTCTTCTTTGCGTTTCTTAGCAGTATTGAGTCGACTTAGTATTTCCCCTGTGAGAGGTTCCTGATATAACTTGATTCAGCATCCGCTTATGTAGCTCGGGAGAACATCGCCTTCTAATGTGGCTAGTTGCACTGTTCCACTTGTTGAGATTCTATTAATGATCATGGGTCTGTAGCCTCTCTTCTCTAGTTTCCTCACACGTTGTTTCAACGTGTATACTAGTACTAGGTCGCCTGCCTTCAAACCTTTATCCTTAACGTGGGCATCAAAGTATGCCTTCTGTCGTTTCTTAGCTGCATATATCCCTACAGCCACCCTCAGTCTTGTTTCTCCTAATCGTTCAAGGTCAAAAACTCTAGAGGAGAGTTCATGACCCGTCCATTCATGCTCTTGTGCTACTTTCAATGTAGGTATTAAGAAGTCCAACGGTAGCACTGCATTTTCGCCAAATACCATCTGAAAGGGGGTGGCTTGGAGTACCGTTTTGTAGGCGACTCGGTATGCCCAAACAGCATGGTGTAGCTGTTTGTCCCAATCAGAGCGTTTATTGTTCACTAATTTCGTCCGTACATTGCATAAGATCTTATTGGTGCTCTCAGCTTGGCCATTTGCTTGAGGGTGATAGGGGGCAGACTTCTTATGTACTACCAAGAATTCTTGTAGCAGATTTTCAATAACTTCATTCAAGAAGTGAGTGCCTCTATCACTTACCAGCTCTATAGGTAGCCCGTATCTTGTGAACACACTCTCAAATAGGAACTTAGCAGTTGTCTGAGCATTGTTCTTTGTCGTAGCTTTTACCTCTACCCACTTTGTTAGATAGTCTATCGCAACAATGATGTATTCAGCATGTGAAGCCTTGACTGGGGGATTAATAGGACAAACAAAGCCTATTCCCCACTTAGAGAATCCATGTCCACCCATCATAGGTTTCAGTGGCATCTCATCTTTGCGTATAGGATACTGAGTTCTCTGACAAACATCGCACCGTTTCACATAGGTATGTGCATCCATGTGAAGGGTCGGCCACCAGAAGCCTGCAAATAGGATCGCTTTAATCACTCCGTCTGGTCCAAAATGTCCTCCTGCTACACCTTGATGAGCAGTTTCCAAGATCTTGAGATATTCACTCTCATGGACGCATAGTCTGAGGTAACCATCTTTGCCACGTTTGTATAGATTATCACCAATGAGTGAGTAATCCAGGGCTTCTTGTTCTAAACTCCTTTTCCTAGCCAAAGTCATGTCTGGAGTCTTTGAGTAGTGTTGCTCTAATGCACCTACATGTGCTAATTGCAACCATTTAGCGTACTCATCCTCTTCCACACAACAAGCCAAGATCCCTTGATCTGTGTGCTTGTACATACTACCTTCCATGATGTGATACTTTTGGGCTTTTACTACCTCTCTATCCTGTGTGTTTATTACTAGGTGGTTAGGCCCGTATGTCAATACTAGCACTAATGGCTTAGCCCACTGCGGCACCACTTCCAAATTAAACAAGTAAGCATCAGGAAGGTCATCTGACACTCCTTGCGGGGCTTCTCCAGATGTGAGCCTAGAGAGATGGTCTGCTCTCAAGTGAGTCTTACCTTTCCTCACTACAACCTCAAAGTCAAACTTCATTAATAAGAGAAACCATCTTACTAATCTACCTGTATTGCATGGCTTATTCACCAGATATAACAATGCTTGATGGTCAGTAAAAAATTTAAACTTATTTGCAAGAAAGTAATGTCTAAACTTTTTAACTGCATATACCATGCCTAGTCCTTCTCTCTCTGTAGTGGTATAATTTCGTTCAGCTGCATTCAATTGTCTACTAGCATAGGCAATTGGAAGATCCATATTACCTTCACCGGTAGGCTGCGCGAGTACACACCCAATAGCATAATTAGATGCATCAACATGAACATGGAAAGGCTTATTCCAATCTGGTGTGGTCAAGATTGGTGCTGAACATAGCCGCCATTTAAGCTCATTGAAGGAATGCTCACATTCATCGGTCCACTCAAAGTTAGTCAAAAGTCCATACAGAGGCTTTGCTATGATGGCATACATGTGTATAAACCGTCGGTAATAACCACAATGCCCCATGAAAGCTTCTACTTCCTTGACATTCTTTGGCCTAGGTAACTCGACTATGGCTCTCACTTTCTCTTCATCAGTGGATATGCCATTCTTTGACACTATGTGTCCTAGAATCTTGCCTTTCCTGACCATAAAAACGCACTTTTCTGGGTTCAGGCAGACTTGATATTCTCTACATTTGTCAAAGATTTGTCTGAGTTCAGGAATATGGTTGCGCCTAATGTTGGAATGAGCACAAAGATCATCAACATAGACTTCTAAGTTCTTCCTCAAGAACTCTTTAAATACATGGCACATTAGTCTCTGGAAGGTAGCGAGTGCATTGGTAAGCCCAAATGGCATTACTCTAAAGGCAAAAATGCCCCATTCAGTGGCAAAAGCCGTCTTATGCTGATCCATACACGTAGCTTTTCCATTTTTCTTGGGCACCACTACGATGGGGGATACCCACTCAGTATGCTCAATTTCATAGATGAATCCAGCTTCAACCAGTCTATCTATATCCTCTTTGATCTTAGCAGCATAATTATCATTATATGTGTATGGCTTTTGCTTAGAAGGTTTGGCATCCGAGGTCATGGGGATAGTGTGTGAGCATATGTCAGGGTCTACACCTTTCAGGTCCTTGTAACTCCAAGCGAATACATCTCTGTATTCTCTTAGCAAGGCAATTAACTCTTGCTCTTCTTCTTCCGTCAAGTCGTGTCCTATGTACGTGCATCTCTCTTCTCCTTCTTCCATGGCTACCACTATTTTCTTGGTGGTTTCTTTGTTATCATAGGCCTCCCCTGATTGCGCCTCTCGTTTAGGCATTCTGATCATGACTCTCCTGTCATCTATCTCATACTTCTTAAAATTTTCCGAGACCTCAAACAAAGATTCTTCCTCTTCTGGTGTGACTTCTTTGTGTGGCTAGCCTTACATCATTTGTAAGCTCTCCATATCTCTGAGGTTGAAATTCTACTTCATAGAAGTATTCTTCATCTGATGCAAAAGGTGGGTCCATGATGATTGACTCTAGATCGGAGTCACTTGCATCCTCAAATGCATCAGGGCTAGGTTCACACTCTTCTAACACTGCCTCTCCCATGATCGGCTCTATCGAGAAGACTAAAATGTCATAGCCATCTTCATCACAGTGAGGTGTCCATTGATCTTCATTGATGGCTACATCCATTGTTGCTAGGATTTCTGCCCAGCCGTGGGGTTCAAATTCTTCGTCAGGAAAGACTACAGGTGCATAGCCTGGGTCTTGAATTGATCTATGTATTTCTTTTGCACCTACCTCTCTGGCTTTTTCTCTCTTCTCTTCTTCTACTGCTACTTTGCACATCCATAAGTGGGTGTCTTCATGCATCCATGAGGATCCTGATCCTATGGAACGCACCGATTCCGTATCATCTTTGGCTCTATGGATGGGATTCCATTGGATAGGAGGGACATCTCTATGAGAGTAATCTTTGAGATTCACTTTGGTCGTAACACCTAAGTGTTGCAGGTACAAGGAATTGGTTCCCCAGTCCTGTACCACTTGCAACTGTTGCATAAAGGGTCGTCCCAAGATCATTTCATAGGCATGATTTTTGCTAAAATCACATATAGCAAATGTATGCTCGAACTCAACACCACATGTGGCGAGAGTTATTCCTTCTAACAGCCCTAAGGGTGTCTCTATGTGACCATCGGCCATTTGCAATTTCATCCTCGTGGGCCTGAGTGTTGGCTTGCCCCAACGCTTCCATAGGGAAGTGGTAGCAATTGCAACTCCTGTGCCTGAGTCTAGAATGGCCTTGGTGGTGTATCCTTGATGGGTGATAGGAAGATATGTGTTTCCCTCTTCGCCCTCACTCATGTCTCCTATCTTGTCCAAGGGTATTTCTAGCACTGTCCTCTGGGATCCTACCTGGGAACGAGGTTTTGCTATTTCTGGTACTTGTTTGGCTACATGTTTCCATAACTCTGGCCTTACTTTGAGTAGCTCTTCTAAGGTGAGGTTGCACTGTACTTTAGTGTTTTTCACTACCTCTGTGTTCCTAGGTATGACTGAGTCCTCATTTCGTACCATGACCGTGGGTGCTCTCATACAAGTAGACTTAGCTTCCCATGGACCTATGAAGTGGGGTAATTCTTGTAGAGAGTTAGACTCAAAGTCTAATCTTTCCTGAGATTGGGTGCTCTCCTGCTCCTCATAAATGGATGGGATGTCTTGTGGGAATTGGTCGTGTGCATCATCCACAAGTTCAATGGGAGGAGGGACTTCACTTTCTTTAGCCCATTTGTCTTTTTGAATCTCTCGTAGGAATTCTGGTGTGAACCGATTCATAAAAGATGATGTGTCTGGCTCCGTAGAGTTAGGCACATAGGCTTCCTGGGCAGGAAGACCTACTCTTTCACTTGCCTTGTCCTTGTGTTGAGAGGCGGGTTCCTTTTTTGATTGTGCAATTAGCCTCTCTATTCTTTCTAACAGTCCTTCAAAGTGCAGCTGCGTCTTGGCGGAGCTAGATATGTTAAAGAGGCGACTGGCTTCAAACATGGTTTGAGCCAACTCCACCATCTTAGCACAAATTTTAGTTCGTTCAAGCTCTAATTCTGCTCTAGGGTAGCACTTTCCATGACCAGTCACGTTTGGTCCATCTTGGATTCTGGTCTGATATGCTTTAAGCATCATGTTTAGGTCCTCGAGAGTGGGATCTGCTAGGACTGATCCTACTCTAGGGGGTGGTGGAATTAGGTGAGGCGGGTTGGAAGGTGGCGGGTCGGATGGAGTTGGGAATGGTGGAGGTGGGGTAGTGTGAGAGGGAGTTTGAGATGTGAGTTCAGTTATCCTAGCTCTCGTTTCTCTTAGGCTTTCCTCAAGTTCACTCATTTTCTTTGCCCATTGTCTTTTCATTCTTTGTCATGCTCTCCGTTTCACTAACATCTGGGCTCTTTTCCTGGCCTACACTTTGGTTCTGTTGCAAGGCTTGGGCTCTAGTGATCACTTGCATTGGCGTAGTGGACGTCACACTTCCTGTGGAGTCTACAACTAACCCTACGACATTGATAGGAGTGATTTTCGGCATATTATTAGGATTCTTTGGGCAGTCTCGTAAAAGATGCTCCTTTCCACACTCCTAGCAATAGCCCTGGATCGTCACTGACAGGGGTTGTGTAGGTGGAGGCAAGGGACAATCACGAATGAGATGATCTCCCTGACATCTGTAGCATGGTCCTCTAGGGAGTGGGGGTCTCACTTGCCTAGGTTGAGGTCTAGAGTTGGGGTTTGCGTACATGACATTAGCATACTCTGGCTCCCAATTAGGTTCACTCGGTTCCTCACTGTAGTAGGACTCACCATGTTCAGGAGACTGCATGTAGTAAGCCTGGGGACTATCAACATGCATAGAATCAAAGCTATGGTCACTGGGATCACTTTTTGAGATTAATGGTGTTACTGGGACTATAGCTCTATTCAAGTTTTCTTCTGCAGCAGCATACTTTACCGGAATCACATTAGTAGGAGCAGGTGGTTGCTGTGCTAGCACTGGCTGGGGTCTCAGTTGGGTCTGATATTCACGGTTGGTAATTTTGTTGAGGCCTAGTATACTATTGGGGTGGGTATTGACTCTGGTATCTGCCTTGCTGGTATGGCTGAGGGTAGGTTTGCCTAACCGCTTGCTTATTGTATGGGCAGTCTTGTGCGGAGTGATTTGTGTATCTTCGTCCTATGGTGCAGTACTAGGATTTACTTGGGGTTGAGCCATAATGGGACATACATTTGCCATATGGTCACCTCCACAAGTATAGCATCTTTTCACTGGGGCAAATCTTGGTATCTGTTTGCTAGTGACACCTAATTTCTGAGCTACTTTCTCTACAAGTTCCTCAATTGATGTGGATTGCAAGGAAGATAGGCTAGAGGCACTATCTGAGTCTTTGTAGATTTTGGAAAGCTCTAGTTATTCCCCTAGGTTATCCTCGATGTCAATGCACATGCGTACACACTCTTCTATGGTCCTAGGGTCCTTCAAGTACACAGATGATCTCAATTTGGTACTTAGCAATCCATCCAAGAACAAAGCCACTTGCTTAGCTCGCGTGGGTAACTCAGGGACAGGGCATCTCTCTAAGTATTGCCTAAATCTTCTTCCAGCAAGTCTCACGGTTTCCTGAGGGGTTTGCTTGAAGCAGTGAATCAGCGAGGAAGTGTTATGTCTTATGCCACTTTTAGAGAATTCGATAATGAATGCCTCTAGAAGTTGGTCTATGCTCCTGAACTGCCTCTCGTTTAGTGGCTGAAACCATGTCAAGGCAGTGTTCCTAAGGGTTAGACCAAAGGCATTGTACTGCGTGAACAGATCTTCAACTTGTTCAGCTCTCAAGACTTGCCTAAACTCAGCCACATGATCGTATGGATCTCCAGTGCCATCGAAGTAGTTCTTCAAGGACTTAACTAGTTGAGTCGGTCTCAAAGTCCTTGTGTGCTCTCTAGGTCGTGGTAGAGGGAACTCATCCGCATTTCTTTGATTCCTGTGAGCTCTAAGTACCTCAGGTTCTACTCTATTTGTTTCCGTCCTCGTTCTTTCTCTGCCCCCTGGGTTGGCAAAGCTTACTTCTGGCCTATCTCTACTTCTGTCTCTTTGAGTTCCATGAGCTTGGGATGTTCCAGCTCCAGCGTGACCATGGGACACGTTCGATCTTGGTTGGGGGAAATCAAATTCACCCTTCCAAGTGTAAGCATGCCTGTCATGTTATGTAACCACAAAGATCCTCTCTGAAGTGTGATCTAAGTAGGTCACTCTGCCTGGGCTATCAGGATCTTTGAACTCATAGATCAGGATTGACCCTACATCACTTGGCCTATTTGATTTATACCTCCAAAAGGCTTCATCGGTCTCTTGGTTTAGGAGCAGATCGATACTCTTATTGTCCTGGGGAACCCACTCGGGATTGAGGATTCTAGTAAGAACAGATTTCCCTCGAGGGGTCCTAGGCTCTATACCCATGTTTCCTTGCTCCAGGTCACCTATGTCCGTTTCTGGGATCACATTTCCGAATTCATCTGTCCTATCAGGGTGACTGGTGACTACGTATATGGTTCCTTCTATGTCCAAGTATGCTCCATTTTCAAACTTTACAGCTGGGTGTTCTATTCCAATGGATTGTTCAGGGTTTTTAATCAGGACCACGGATCTTCCTAGGCCGTCCTCATAGATGCTAGCACCTAATCGGTTGGTCCTAAGGTATTCCAGCTGCGTCTTGTAGGGGCCTTCCACCCTATACAAATGTGGCACACCTGAACTCCCCGCAGGTCTCTCCATACCTTGAGACATCTCTGATTCACTAGTCTCAGAGCTAGGGTAATGCAAGTGGTGGCTCAACTACTGAGCCCAAGACCTAGCAGTATGATTAACGCTAGCCTCTGAAGACCTAAGACTTTGTCTATCCCTTACTAGATGCCGTCCTGATCTAAGGTTCATATGCCTATTGCCCCTATTTTGCCCAAGTACAACCTCGTTGCTGAGTTCTTTTGTATCAATTACTTGATTCCTTCTTATGTTGATTATTGTGTTTATACTCTTGTCTAATATCACGTTGTCAGGAGCATTTGAGTTAATTTCCGCACTTGATGCCCTCAAGTGCTCTCAATGGACCTGTAAAAGTCCCAAAGTTAGCTCAAGACTTAGATTCAAAGGGCACAAAAAAAAAATCACTTTCATTCATGTAACTCAAAGATCAACTATTCTTTTGGTTTTATGGAAAACAACCCTGGAAACCCCTTAGCTTTTCTTCCCCTGGATATAGTCCACTTAAAAATACTATGGCTAATAATCCTGATATTAATTTTACCGTAACCAGTGGAAGTTTTGGTAGTTCTCCCCACGAGCTTTCCAACAAAACAAGAATCACAGCAAACGGATTTCGTATGAGAAAGTTATGACCGCTCAAGGTTTTGGGACTAAAAAAGGGTTCAAACAGGCTAACTGTTCTCAGGATTTTTCTCAAAAATACATGTGTAGGGACCTCACAAATCATAATTGCTTGCTAATTATGCCCAAAATTACCTCAAAGACTTGGAAATATTAACCCTAAAATTTTGGTCGAAAAGCCTGTCAATCGCGATCGACAAGTCTGTCAATCACGATTGACAGAGGTGTCCGTCGGGGCCTGTCAGTCGTGATCGACACGTCAGTCGCGATTGACAGTGTCAGTCGCGATCGACAGAGTCGGTCATGAGTCCTATCAATCGCGATCGATGGTGTCAATCGCGATCGACACATTTTCTGAGATTTTCGTCATAAATTCAGCCGATTGGGGCTGTGTCCGTCGAGATGGACACGTGGCAACGCAAATTTTGGTGTCAATCACGAATTTTCAGTCAGTCGCGATCGACGGTGTCAATCGCGATCGACTGAATCCTACGTGGCAGTCAGTCGGTCGTGACGTCTGTCGGTCGCGATTGACAGGGTCTATCGGTCGCGATTGACAGATGTTGTCGATCGTGGCTGTCGATCGCGATCGATGGTGTCGGTCGCGATTGACAGAGAAACACGGAATTTTTTAACTGTTTTTAGTGATTTAGAATGTGCTCATCATGTAGATTATGGTGGTGCACTTTGTTTTACCAAATGGGCGATTTTTCTGTCGATCGCAATCGACATAGGTCTGCGACATAGAGACAGTTTCGTTATGTTTCGTACCTGCGCGGAGTGCTGGAGATGATGATGCAGCAAGTACCTGCAAGAAAGCTCAAAAAACATGCAAAAGCACAGCACACAAGTCTCTCTCTCGCTCTCTCTCACAAGTGGAATGAGGGAAATGAGGTGGAGAAGGTGATATAATCAAAAACTGAAAATTTTCGCGATGATGGAGATGGAGGTGGGAGATGGTGATGATGATGATGAGGTAAGAAAAAGAAAAATAAGAAGAGTGAAGAAATTACCTACAACGCCAACGTCTCAAATCTACTTCTTACCATCACACGCTCGTCCTCAAAGCTCGATCCCCGGCAACGGCGCCAAAATTTGGTGTAGCTCAGTGATGAGTAGCACCTCCTTTAATGTCAATCCAGGAAGACGTGAAGATGGTATGATGACCTCGAGCAAGTGAAGGCACAAGTGCATGAGTGAGAAGCACACAAACATGCACACACATACACACACACGCGCACACAAGGCAAGACAAAGAGAGAGACAATGGAGTTCTTTTAGATTACTTCAAAAGTGCTCATACAAGTTTAGATCAATTACAAGCTAATGCCCAAAAATGAGCTCTCTAGCTCTATTTATAGTTTTTTACTAGGTTTTGGCCGTGTCCAGACCTAGTGTCCGGCCTAGTTAAAAATTAGGTTCTAGGGCCTATTTGAAGACTCAAACGAAGTCTAAAAATTATGAAAATTGGTAGGTAGCTACTTCGAATGCTCCTCAAGCTCAAGGACTCCTTGGCTTGCACAAAATGGAGCTAAAAAAATATGAAATGGTATCTACTCTTAGTGATGAAAATCACTATTGTTGTAGGGATTTCTTCTAACGATTTGACATACATATCTTCGAGCTCCCTACTTGCTCCTTCTCCTTGTGTGTCCACCTCTTCAATATGCTTTAGTGTCCTATTGGCCTACTTGCCAGATCGTCGTTGACTACCCTGTCTACTTGTGCCCTCTCTCCTCTCTGACTGCCTTCGTAAACTTCCTTGCCTTGTGAGTCCTTCAGTTCCAACACAAGGTTAAACCAAAATTGTGGAAACACATAGTTAATCAAGTACTTGATGTAGCAAAAACATATTCCCAAGTAGGATCACATAGAACAGTGCCTGAAATACCCTTGGAGAAGATACAATACATGAGCGAGGGAGAAGGGAATACCTATCTACCTATCACTCATCAAGGTTACACAACCAAGGCTATTTTGGACTCGGGTGTAGGATTTGCAATTGCTACCACCTCCTTATGGAAGTGTTGTGGGCAATCTAGCACTCAAGCCAATGAGAATGAAACCACAAATGGCCGATGGTCACATAGAGAGACCTTTAGGATTGCTAGGAGGGATAACTCTCACTAATTGTGTTGTAGAGTTTGATCATACGTTTGCTATATGTGACTTTAGCAAAAATCAGGCCTATGAGATGGTTTTGGGAAGACCATTCATGAGACAGTTGAAAGTAGTGCGAGATTGGGGAACCAATTCCTTGTATTTGCAACACTTAAGTGTGACAACTAAAGTCAATCTCAAAGATTACTCTCATAGAGATGTGCCCCCTATACAATAGAATCCCATCCATAGAGCTACAGATGATACAGAGGCAGTGCATTCCATAGGATTAGGATCCTCATGGATGCATGAAGACACTCACTTATGGATGTGCAAAGTTGCGATAGAAGAAGAGAAAAGAGAAAATACTAGAGAGCTAGGTACAAAGGAAACTCATAGATCAATTTGAGACCCAACCTATGCACCTGTAGTATTTCCAAATGAAGAATTTGAACCTCATGGTTGATGGTGGATGATTTAACACCCCAATGTAACAATGGAAGATGTCTGCCCTCCACTAGGTCCACAAGCAATGATATATGCTCACTGTTTTGAACTTTTTTCTACACCTGTACAGCAACTTAAAATGAATTTTTGCACACTTATAGTAGACTCAAAGAGCTACCGAACAAGAATTAGATCATCCCAAATGGATATTCGACTTGGGAGAACCATCCTCTGCAAAATTGACTACCTGTTTGCAACATTCTCTGCCTATGTGCAAAGATATACCTTCACGAAGTTGGCAATTTCTCACAACTCACTTGGTCAAAGAACTTGAAACTTTGGCAAAGTTTAGGGCACTATATGAAAGACCAAATTAAGCTTGAAATCAATGAAAATATGTATAGTGAGAGATCTAACAATGCTCTGCGATTTGGTACAATCAGATTTGGAAAAGCCTAACTACATCTCTAGATAGAGAGGAGCAAAATCATGAGAAAATGAGGTCAGCAAGCAAGGGGGCTGCTTGCTAGAGTTTATGACTTCATTAAACTAAGTGGGAAACTCATGGAATGCATATTACTCAAGAAAAAAAGGTGGGATGATACTTATATAGAGTTTTACTTTTCCTACAATCTAGCTAAGCACCCACCAATCAGTGTAAGTGCACTTTTTGGTGGCTGATTGATGATATTTGAATTTGATTGAGTTTGGTGGAGCTTCTAACTTGATTCCATGATTTTGGGTCCTCTTTTTTTATTGTTGCACTTGAAAAACTCGTGGTTGAGCCCTTTTGCATGATGGAGATTTGATTTTCAACACTACCCTGCAAGTCTCAATCCCTAGGTCCTTCATTCCAATGCATGCCTTGAAGTGTTGTAGCTTTATTCCATCCAAATCTTTGGTAAACATATCTGCATATTGTTGGTGCATTTTACCCAAGCCTACATGCTTGATATGCTTGATATTATCCTCATTTGTAAGTCACATGAGTAGTCATGTGAACACCTCTTGTAAAAGAGTTCATTTTATCTCTTGTAAATGGAAAAAGAAAAAAGGAAAAGGATGGCTTACCTCATCCATGATGTAAAAGCAAACTTGTGGCTCTAACTACCTAGAACCACGAATTTTTGAGTTGAGGGAATATCTCCTAACTTTGGGGATCACTTTTAGGTGGAGCCATTCGAATTCGAATTCAAAACTCCCTCCAAGAATAGCTATAAAACGAGCAAGAAGGAAGAGGCGATTAGCAAGCCTTGTACGTGACCACTTCATCTCATTTTGTAGAGATTGAAGAGCTTACTCCATAGCTCTATCATTCTACTCCCATTGTGCAAAGATTCATTGCCAATGTGGTTGTAATCATATGTGAATCTATACATTTGTCATTATCTACTTCTCTGATTTGTTCTTTGCTATACTCACTCAGAGCAGTACCTTCAGAAGGTCATATCTCGAGTTCTACTAAACCTTTTTCAGCGATTTAATGTGCGTTGGATAGCTCGTACTGTCTACTTTCTACCTATAAATGTTCATGGTCATTGGATTGATAGTTTTGAACATATCTGCAATTTACTGCTCACTGGTCTATCTCTACAGAGCCCGGAGAATGGCGGGCATGTTCCAGACTTTGTAAAAATTTGTTCTCAGTGCTCAGTCCATCATTTGAAGTTTTTTAACTTGGATTGGGAAGCTTGTTAAGTCTATTTGCTATGCCCTAAAGGAATTTTTCAAATCCCTACCAAGTTGAGAGCACTGTTCATTTTTTCCAGCAGGTGTATGTCCAACAATAGCAAGTTTTGGGAGCTAGTCATTTCGCAACTTGTCTGTCTTCACTTAAACTTTTGGGATACATGTTCCAAAGTACTTGGCTGATATTTTGGTGGATTTAGGAAGCTCAAAGGGTCTACTAATCAACTCTGAAGTCTCATTTGGCTGGTGTGAAGCTGGTTGTAGCGGCACCTACTCATCTTTGGATTGCATCCACCATCTCTCTTCATAGTGGTATCAGAGCATAGTCAAGCAACATGGGAGATAGATTTCCATCAACAATTGAAAAATTGGATCGAAACAACTACCCTGCATGGTCTCTAAGGATGGAAGCTTACCTTCAAGGGAGTAATTTATATGGATTCATATCCGGAGATGAAGCAATGCCAACCATGAGGAACAAAGGGCAACCATCACATGAAGAAGTGGAAGGACTTTCGAATTGGTGTTCGAAGGATGCACTTGCAAGGTCCTATATTCTAAACTCAATCTCTGATTTTCTTTTACCTCATGTCAAGGGATGCAAGACATCAAGAGAGACCTGGAATGCACTTGCTTCTTTCTTCTCTTCCAACACTCGAGCAAGGAAGAACCAATTGTGGATGGAGTTCACAACAATGAAGAAAAGCCCAAAGCAAAATGTGACTGATTATGTCACAAAGATGAAGGAGATTTCTGACCAACTTGGAAGCATTGGAGAGGTAATTGAAGAGGAGAAAATCATTAGACAAATCATAAATGGAATCAAAGAGACGACAAGTGGGATTCATTCACAACAGCCATGGATTTATACATGGATATGCATGTACCCGACCTCAACACACTCATGGGCCAACTCTTCACTCATGAAGCAAAGATTAGCAAAGGTGGTGAGTCCTCAAGAGGTAATCAAACTTCTGCCTTATATTCTAATAAAGCTAAGGTCAAGGATAAGTCAAAGAATAGGAAGAATGAAGATGAAGGTAGCTCTTTCCAAGCAAACTTTGCAGGTAGAGGAAGAGCTAGAGGAAGAGGCAGAGGTGGAAAGCAAGGCAGGGGGGGATTTCAATCATCTCAACCTTGCAACATATGTGGCTTATCTAACCATACTACTGAAGAATGTTTCAGGAATCCAAGGAACTCAAGAGGAAGAGGATTCAATAGAGGTGGCTATGGATCAAATAGAGGCAGATACAATGGAGGCTACAACAACAACTACTACAACAACAACAACTATCAAAGTGGCCATAGAGGAAGAAGAGATTACAATAACTATGCAGAGGACCAAAGTCAAGAAGATTCATTATTGATTATGAATCTATCAGCAAAGAAGGGTAAGGATGATGATCACATATTTTACATTGATTCGGGATGCTCAAACCATGTAGCAGGAAATGTGGCTTTACTTTCTGATTTGGAAGATCCTCATAACAAGCATGAAGTGCAGACAGGAGATGACACAAGGCACTCAGTGGAGAAGATAGGTAATGTGAAGACATCAGATGGGAATATGAACCTCTTAAGCAAAGTCTTGTATGTCCCTACAATTACCAAAAATTTAATAAGTGTTGGACAGATTGTTGAAAAAGGATTGCAGGTTAGATTCAACCGATTTGGAGCATATGTTGAAGACCCAAGGCAAGGCTTTAGAAGGATTGCCAAAGGAGAAAAGACAGGAAGGCTTTTCACTTTTGAAGTGGAAGATACAAATAACATAGCTTTGTTTAGCTATGGATCTCAAACTCTTACAGAGTTGGAGATATGGCACAAAAGGCTTGCTCACATTGGTGAGAGGACACTCAAACAAATTTGCAGGGAACAAAGTGTACTTGGTTTGCCTAATATCACAAGGCAACACATGATTTATAAGTGTGAAGCTTGTCAACTCGGCAAGGCTCATAGACAACCTTTCAATAAGAAAGGATATATGTATCAAAATCCTTTGGATCTAGTGCACACGGATGTGTGGGGTCCAAGTAAGGAGCCATCTATATCAGGCTCAAGATATTATGTGTCTTTCATAGATGATTGTAGCAGGTGGACCATTCTGTTTTTCATGAAGCACAAGGATGAAGTGTTTAATTGCTTTAAGAAGTATATTGCTCTTATTGAAAACCAAACAGGTAGGACTTTGAAACGACTCAGATCAAATGGTGGAGGAGAATACTTCTCTTCTGAATTTGATGCCTTCTTGCATGAAAGAGGCATTAAAAGGGAAATCACTACAAGGTATACACCCGAACTCAATGGTGTAGCAGAGAGGAGGAACAGAGCTATTGTCAAAGCTGCAAGGCCCATGCTCAACAAAAAGGGATTGCCAAACTACCTATGGGCAGAGGCTGTGTCTACAGCCACATATCTCATAAATAGACTTCCATCTAAGTCACTAGATGGAACCACTCCATATGAAGTGTGGAATGGAAGAAGACCTAGTCTAGAGCATTGTAAAAACTTTGGATGCTTAGCCTATGCTCACATTCCTTCTCAAGTAAGAGGGAAATTGGACACCAAGGCAGAGAAGTGTGTATTTATTGGTTATGACCAAAACCAAAAAGGATATAGTATGTACAATCCAATCAATAAAGGATTTTCTGTGAGTAGAGATGTAATTTTTGATGAAAACAAATCATGGTTTGATGATGACAGGAAAGTGAAGCTGCCGTATGACTTGGATGAAGACTTTCCATCACTTCAACCAAAGGAGCCAAAGCAGATTGAAGAAAGCGATTCGGAGATTGACCTAGAAGACTTGGAAAGACGAAAGCTATGGAAGAACAAAGGTAAAGCAAAGATGCAAGATGCTACATATGGACCCGAGAGCTCACATCAACCACTTAGAAGGTCTTCAAGGGAGAAGAAGAAACCAGAGAGGTTTGGTTATGATACTTCTTTGGTCACCAAGCACTCAATCTACATTGCAAAAGATTCAACCAATGAAGAGCCTACCACATTTGAAGAAGCACAAAGCAAGAAAGCTTGGAGAGATGCAATGGATGAAGAAATGGAAGCCTTGAAGGAGAATGACACTTGGGAGCTTGTACCTAACAAGCCATCTATGAAGGTAATTGGATCTCGATGGATATACAAAATCAAGAGGAATCCAGATGAAAGTATAAATAGACACAAAGCAAGGTTAGTTGCTAAAGGGTTTGCTCAAACCCATGGTATTGATTATGAGGAGACTTTCTCTCCTGTTGCAAAAATGCCTACAATTAGGGTTCTCATTAGTCTTGCTACATCTAGAAATTGGAATCTCTATCAACTTGATGTAAAGAATGCTTTCTTGAATGGATGGATTTCTGAGGAAGTGTATATGGCACAACCTCCTGGATATCAAGATGCACATCATCCGGACTATGTATGCAAACTAAAGAAAGCTTTGTATGGATTGAAGAAAGCTCCAAGAACTTGGAATTTCAGATTGGTGACTTATTTTCAAGACCAAGGATTCAAAGCTAGCAAGGCGGATACCTCTTTGTTCATAAAGAGGAATGGATCTGAAGTGATCTATTTATGTGTGTATGTTGATGATATTATTATCACAGGCAATGATCTTGAAGGAATCAAACAAGTAAAGAGTCAAATGAAGGAGGAGTTCAAAATAAGTGACCTCGGACCACTCACTTATTTTCTTGGATTGGAGTTGATCTACTCAGATTCAGGTATATACATCACACAAAGGAAGTATGGGCATGACATGCTCGTCAAGTTCAAGATGGAAAATACCAAGTGTGCAGGTACACCTATGGAGCAAAATCATAAGCTTAGTGCTTATGAAGGAGAGCCAATTGAAAACATCAGAAGCTATCAAAGCCTTGTTGGAAGTTTGAACTATGCTACACTCACAAGGGTGGATATATGCTATAGTGTTAGCATATTGAGTCAGTTTATGCATAAGCCGAGAAGAACACATATGGAAGCGGCCAAGAGAGTCCTCAAGTACCTAAAGGGGACCATGAATGAAGGTTTGTTTATTTCATATACTTCACATATTGAGCTAAAGGTCTACTCAGATGCCGATTGGGCCGGATCTAGATATGATAGAAGAAGCACATCCGGATATATATCATTCGCAGGTTCAAAAATCATTTCTTGGTCATCGAAGAAGCAACCAACCGTGGCATTATCTTCTACCAAAGCCGAATATAGAGGTTTGGCTAATGCAACTCAAGAAATCATGTGGTTAAAGTCTTTATACACAGATCTTGGACTTCATTATTCAACACCTCACATTTTTTGTCACAACACAAGCTCACTACATCTAGCAGCTAATCCGATATACCATGCTAGAACTAAGCATATTGAAGTCCACTACCATTATGTAAGGGAGAAGCTAATGAGCAAGGATATTCAACTATCCTATGTCTCTACAGATATGCAATGTGCAGACATGTTGACTAAAGCTCTTGATGGTACAAAGTTAAGTAGATTCAAGTTGATGATTGGCTTGCAGGAAATCAATGACAATTGAAGGCTTATTTGGAGGCCAAGCATGTTAGGCTTGAGGGGGAGCTGTTGGTGCATTTTACCCAAGCCTACATGCTTGATATGCTTGATATTATCCTCATTTGTAAGTCACATGAGTAGTCATGTGAACACCTCTTGTAAAAGAGTTCATTTTATCTCTTGTAAATGGAAAAAGAAAAAAGGAAAAGGATGGCTTACCTCATCCATGATGTAAAAGCAAACTCGTGGCTCTAACTACCTAAAACCACGAATTTTTGAGTTGAGGGAATATCTCCTAACTTTGGGGATCACTTCTAAGTGGAGCCATTCGAATTCGAATTCAAAACTCCCTCCAAGAATAGCTATAAAAAGAGCAAGAAGGAAGAGGCGATTAGCAAGCCTTGTACGTGACCACTTCATGTCATTTTGTAGAGATTGAAGAGCTTATTCCATAGCTCTATCATTCTACTCCCATTGTGCAAAGATTCATTGCCAATGTGGTTGTAATCATATGTGAATCTATACATTTGTCATTATCTACTTCTCTGATTTGTTCTTTGCTATACTCACTCAGAGCAGTACCTTCAGAAGGTCATATCTCGAGTTCTACTGAATCTTCTTCAGCAATTTAATGTGCGTTGGATAGCTCGTACTGTCTACTTTCTACCTAAAAATTTTCATGGTCATTGGATTAATAGGTTTGAAGATATCTGCAATTTACTGCTCACTGATCTATCTCTGCAGAGCCCCGAGAATGGCGGGCATGTTCCAGACTTTGTAAAACTTTGTTCTCAATGCTCAGTCCATCATTTGAAGTTTTTTAATTTGGATTGGGAAGCTTGCTAAGTCTATTTGCTATGCCCAAAAGGAATTTTTCAAATTCCTACCAGGTTGAGAGCACTGTTCATTTTTTCCAGCAGGTGTATGTCCAAAAATAGCAAGTTTTGGGAGCTAGTCATTTTGCAACTTGTCTGTCTTCACTTAAACTTTTGGGATACAAAAGTACTTGGCTGATATTTTGGTGGATTTAGGAAGCTCAAAGGGTCTACTAATCAACTCTTAAGTCTTAGTTGGGTGGTGTGAAGCAAGTTGTAGCGGCACCTACTCATCTTTGGATTGCATCCACCATCTCTCTTCACACATATTGGTCCTTAGTATTGACATGCTCCACCTTGACATCCTTTGACATGATATTCTCGCTAATAAAGTGGTAGTGCACATCTATGTGCTTCTGTTGGTGCAAATGTTCAAGCCTACACATTTGGCTTAGCATGGAAGACATTGTGTGGAAGCACTTGATGATTCATATGAACTATAGCTTGTAACTTCTTGATCATTTACCATTGTAAAACATTAAATCCTTGGAGAATCTTGTAAAAGCTAATATCTCATGGAGTTAAGAAGAATATTAGCTATGACTTTAAGTTGAGGGAATATCTCCAAAATCAGTGGAGTTACTTTTTGATTGGAGCCAAAGTTTGAACTAAAATTCAAACTTAGAAGAAACTCATATAAAAAGGTCTTTTAAAATCTCGCGGGGTAGTGTGCCTCATTCAGATTTCATTCCTTGATCATTTGTAGAGCTTGAGTAGCTCAAACCATAGCTCACTCAGTTCATCATCATTGAGGATCATTACAATGCCAATGACTTTGTACAATCATGTTCTATAATACTTATAGCTCATTGAACATCTCTGTTTACTTCTCTGCTATGACTACTAAGAGCAGTCAACTTCTTCTGGTCATATCTCAGTGAAGACTCAACCAGTTTACATAATCTTTGGCTTGTTGGAACCAGATTAAAGTCTACTTTATGCTGTCAAAAGTTCAATGCATTTGGTTTAGGCATCGGAGAGAAATTGTCTTCGAAGTGCTCACTATTCATCTATTGGTTGTTCCCTAAAAAATCAGGGGTAAGATCTAATTTGCTAAAGTTATTTCTCAGAGCATAGTCGATCATTTTAAATGATTCACTTGCATTCATTAGCTATCTAAGCTAATTGAATTCCCTCAAAAGGAATTTGTCAGTTATTAGTGTACTCTGAGCTCAGATTAAAAAAGCCAGTAGGTGTATGGACTAAAATAGCAAGTTTTTCAACACTAGCTATTCTTGGACTAGTCTGTTTTGGATTAATTGTTTCAAGCATCAACTCCAAAGTACATAGGTACTTTCTTGGTGTCATTTGCAAGCTAAAAGGGCCTACTTTATAACTCTGAAGTGTATCAAGGTTGGTACAAAGCAGGTTTTAGCAGTACCACCTCACTTCCTTGAGGTATCCATCCATCTCTCCCAGCTTCGACCTTGCATGGATCACCGGATTTTGAGCCAAGCATATGCTACTTATGTTGTCACAAAAAACAACTACTTGCTTAACCTGCAAATCAAGATCAACAAACAACTTCTTAAGCCACATAAGCTCACATGAGACTTGTGCTAAGCCTCTATACTCAGCTTCGATCAATGAGAGAGACATTGTTGGTTGTTTCTTTAACATCCATGACATGGTCTTCTTCCCTAGCATGATAACCACTAATGCTCCTCTTGTCATCTTTGGAACCTACCCAATCAGCATCACAATAAGCTTTTACATTTAATCCATCATCAAATGGATAATATAGACCTTCATTCACTGATCCTTTGAGGTATCTAATTACCCTTTTGGCTGCAACAAGATGAGGTACTCTTGGTGCCTCTAAAAAGTGACATAACACTCCAACTACATGTGCAATATCTCGTCTCATCATAGTAGCATACAAGAGAGAACCAATTATTGACCTATACATGGTCACATCCTTCAGCTATTCACCTTCATGAGCACTTAGTTTAACATTTACTTCTAATGGATTTCAAATGGGGTTGCAATCATACAAGCCAAACTTCTTCAAGAGATCTAGAATGTATTTCCTTTGCATCAACTATATACCTTCCTCTTTATATAGTACTTCAATCCCAAGAAAGTACCTTAAAATCCCTAAATCAAAGATTTTAAACTCACCTCCAATCTTCCTCTTTATGCCTTGATGTTGGCTTCATCATCCCCTATAATGATCAAATCATCAACATATATACAAATGAGAACAATTTTGCTACCTTCTTCACAAAGAGTGATGGGTCTGCATGACTCTGATTGTATCCACATTTTACCAAGTAGTCCACAAGTCTTTGGTTCCAAGCCCTTGGGGCTTGCTTGATTCCATAAAGAGCCTTCTTAATCCTACATACATGATGTGGAAACCTCCCACTTCAAGCTCTCCATTTAAAAAAGCATTCCTCATATCCAATTGGTACATCTTCCAACCTTTTGAGGCTGAAATTGCAATAAAACTTCTTATGGTGGACATCTTAGCTATTATATTGAATGTTTTCTCAAAGTCTATGCCATAGGTTTGAGCAAAACCTTTGGCAACCAGCCTTGCTTTATACCTAGAGATGCTCCCATCTGGATGCCTCTTTATGTTGTACACCCATTTGTTGCCAATGACTTTCATGTCCTTTGTTCTTGGCACCAATGACCAAGTATCATTTTCTTCAAGTGCCTTGACTTCCTCCTCCATGGATTCAATCCATTCCCTATGCTTATTTGCTTCTTCAAAAAATTTAGGCGCTTCACAAGCTATAACTTGACTCATGTAGGCATAGTGTCTTGCAATGAATGAATCATAATTTAACCTTTTAATAGGGTATTTAACCCTATTAGATGACCTTACCTCACCATTAGGTAGTAGGAATCTCCTCCTCTTTGGTTTAGATGCTTTAAATCCTGGAGTGTCTAATTTTTCCATATCTTCACCACTTGTAGATTCCATGTCTACCCATCGATGGTCTTCATCATTTGTCTTTTCCTTTCCTTTGATACTTCTTTCACTTCAATGAGCTTCATTCCTTGTCCTTCCATACCAACCTAATGTAGTACTCTCCTCTAATTATGTGTTTGAAGTGGTTGGACCACTCATCTCCATGCTTTGTTGTTGCTCATTGAACTTCTTCTCAGCTTCATATGTTTGTATGCTTTAAAAGGTGTGGATATTACCTTTTGATAGCTTCTCCCTTGATAACCTTCGATTAGTTGAAATCTCGATCGACGTAGCCTAGTTTTGATGTCTTCTTGCTTTGATAAGTCCTCCTTGTGTTTCCATGAGTTGTCTTGATTCCTTCAAGTCTTCAATATGATGCCCACTGATGTCTCCAAGCCTCAAAAGTAGCTCTGATACCACTGATGGTGGATGATTCTAACACCCCAATGCAACAATGGAAGATGGCTTACTCTCCACTAGGTCCACAAGCAGTGATATATGCTCACTGTTCTAAACTTTTCTCTACACTTGTAAAGAGACTTAAAATGAAATTTTACAGGCTTATATTATAATATAAGAGATACCCAAAAATCTTTAAATCATCCCAAATGGATATTCCAGTTGGGAGAACTATCCTTTACAAGATAGGCTACATGTTTGCAACACTCTCTGCCTATGTGCAGAGATATACCTTCACAAAGTTGGCAATTTCTCACAATTCACTTACTCAAAGAACTTGAAACTTTGGCAAAGTTTAGGGAACTATATGAGAGACCAAATGAAGTTTGAAATCAATGAAATGAGTAAAATAAGAGATCAAACAATGCTCTACAATCTGGTACAATTAGATTCGAAAAAGCCTAACTACACCTCTAGATAGAGAGGAGTAAAGTCATGAGAAAATGAGGTAAGCAAGCAAAGGGGCTGCTTGCTAGAGTTTATGACCACTAAAATAAGTTTGAAACTCATTGAATTCATAATACTCAAGAAAAAAAGGTGGGATGATGCTTATATAGAGTTTTACTTTTCCTACAATAGATCTAACCACCCACGAATCAAAGTAGGTGCACTTTTTGGTGGCTGATTGATGAGATTTGAATTTGGTTGAGTTTGGTGGAGCTTCTAACTTGATTCCATGACTTTGGTTCTCCTTTTTTATTGTTCCACTTGCAAAACTCATGGTTGAGCCCTTTTGCATGAATGAGACTTGATTTTCAACAATGGTTGGGCTAAAGTTCTAGCCATAATGGATGTAGCCATCAATGAAGAACAATGGATGTAGCCATCAATGAAGAACAATGGATGTAGCCATCGATGAAGAACAATGGACACCGCATTGTGATGAAGATGGTTATGACATTTCAATCTTCACTATAGAACCACTCATGTATGATTCGGTTATAGAAGAGTGTGAGCATAGTACAAAAGAAATAGAACAATCAAGTGACTCAGATTTAGAATCAATAATAATGGATCCATTTTGTGCATCAGAAGAGGAATACCTCTATGTTGTAGAGGATCACCCTAAAGGACTAGAAGAGCTTACAAATGATGTGAGGTTAACTACACAAGTAACCACCAAGAGTAAAGACAAGAAAAGAAAGAAGAGAGAAATCTCACCAAATGAGAAAGAATCCTTGTTTGGGGTCCCTAAAAATTCTAAGAAGTATGAGATAGAAGATAGGAGAGTCATGATAAGAATTCCTAAACAAGAAGCACTCACAAGAGAGGCCTATGATAATAAAGAAACAACAAAGAAAATTATTGTAACCATAGAAGAAGGTGAAGGACAATGCACGTACATAGGGCATGACCTGATTGAAGAAGTGGAAAAGTAGTTGATAGAATTGTTAAGAGAATATAGAGTTGTGTTTGCATGGAGTTATAAGGACCTAAAAGGTTTAGACCTTGACATCTGCTCGCATACAATTCCCATGATCTCAAAAGCCAAACCCTCTAAGCAGAAGCCATACACATATAATGACAATTATGCCACCAAGATCAAGGAAGAGATAGATCGATTGGTAGAAGCTAGATTTATCTATGAGATTGAGAACATTGAATGGGTGTCCCCCATTGTAGTGGTGCCCAAAAAGAATGGCAAGTTACATGTATGCATTAACTTGAAAAACGTTAATGCAGCCACTATTAGAGATAGGTATCTGCTTCCAATCACTAAGCACCTATTGGAAAGAGTAGCAGGCAAGAAAGTATACAGCTTCCTTGATGGGTTCTCTGGCTACAATCAAGTGGCCATTGCCCTAGAAGACCAGCATAAGATGGCTTTTGCCATAGAATGTGGCATATTCACATTTTGGGTAATGCCATTTGGTCTCACAAATGCGTCGGCTACCTCTCAGAGGCTGCTATGTCAGGTGTTTAAGGAATTATTGCACAAAAACTTGGAAGTCTATGTTGATGACCTATATTCTCATAGAATGTCAAAGAGGTACAAGCTTTCATGGGGCATTGTGGCTATTACCAACATTTCATTCATATGTATGCCATCATTGCAAAGCCTTTGTACAACCTTGTGACTAATTTCGAGTGGACCGATGAATGTGAGAACTCCTTTGATGAGCTTAAATGATAATTGTGTTTAGCTCCAGTCTTAAACACACTAGATTGGAACAAGCCCTTCCATGTTCATGTGGATGCATCCAATTATGCTATTGGGTGTGTATTAGCACAACCTACTAGTGAAGGTAACATGGATCTACCCATTGCTTATGCTAGTAGACAATTGAATGCGGTTGAGAAAAATTACACCACTACTGAAAGAGAAGGATTAAGCATGGTATATGTGGTTAAGACGTTTAGATATTATGTCCTCACAAATAAGTTTGAATTTTTTATAGACCATCAAGAATTAATCTATCTAGAGAATAAACCTTGCAATAATGGCAAATTAGTAAGATGGTTCCTCTTACTGATGGAATATGACTTTGAAGTTGTAGTTAGGAAAGGTAGGACTCACCTTAGAGTGGACCATCTTTCTAGAATAACTTCAGGAGAGTCCCCTCAAGGAGTATCAGATGACCTTCCTAATGCTTAGTTCAATCTAGAAGTAGTGCTTGAATGGGCCAAAACTATGGTGCCTATTCTCAACTTATGACCTAAACATGTATTGAAAGCCAAAGATAAATAAGTAGTAGGTCCCAAAAATATCACATCGTGGCAGGTAGTGTGTATAAACACACAGATCAAGGCATACTAGCTTGCTGGGTAGAAGAATATGAGCATGCAAAATGGTTGCAAATAGCACATGAAAGTTTCGTACAGCAAAATCACTCCAAACATTGAACCCTACAAATGCTACGAAGACTAGGAGTGCATTGGCCAACTATGGAAGTAGATGTCCATAAGTTATGCAAGGAATGGCCAATCTGCAGTGTTAAACCACCAGTGCAACATGCCACTCTATATCATGTCTTTAGTGCCAGATTGGAGTGAACCTTTAGTATCCTTTTTGAGGATGAAAACATTCACTCAAGAGATGACATTGGCTAGAAAATGTAATTTAGAACAAGAAGCCCTAGATTACACACATAGGTGATAATCTATACAAATGAGGAAGAGACGGCTATCTCAAATTGTGTGTCCATGAGAATGATTATCTCAAAATCTTGGATATTGCTCACCAAGGTGTTGAAGGAGGACATTTTGGACCAGATAGGGTGATCAAGGCAATACTTTTTGCAGGTCTTTGGTGGCCAACTCTTCACATGGATGCACATACCTACGTGAAGAGGTGCAATATTTGTTAGCAAACTCAATACCCTATATGTAAAGATGAGATGCCACTAAAAACCATGATGGCTAGATTGCATTCTCTAAATGGGGAATAGACTTCAGTCCCATTAATCCCCTAGCTAAGGGTTTGCATGTTGAATACATCATTGTGGCCACTGATTATCTGGTTAAATGGGTAGAAGTGAAGGCTACAAGAAAGAACAATGCGTAGATCACACCCAAGTTCCTATTTGAGAGTGTATTTACAAGATATGGTTTGCCAATAGAATTGGTGAGTGATCGTGGCACCCACTTCTTGAATGAGGTCATTGAATATTTGTTACAAGAATTCATGGTTAAAGCCAATGGCCAGGCTAAAAGCACGAATAAGATACTATGTAATGTTCTGACCAAATTGGTGAATAATAAATGTTGTGATTGGGACAAACAGCTACACCATGCTATTTTTGCATATCAAGTTGCCTCTAAAATGTTACTCAATGTCATACCCTTTCAAATGGTATTTGACCAAAATGCAGTGCTACCATTAGACTTCTTGATACCTACATTGAAAGTAGCACAAGAGCTTCAATGGACCAGCCATGAGCTCTCGTCTAGAATCTTTGATCTAGAATGCTTAGGTGAAATAGGATTGAGAATAGAAGTAAGGGTTTATGCAACCAAGAAAAGACAAAAGGAATACTTCAATGCCCATGTGAAGGATAAAGGCTTGAAAGAAGGATACTTAGTTCTGGTATACACCCTAAAACAGCATGCATGGAAATTGGAAAATCAAGGTTATGAACCTATGATCATCAATAGGATCTCCACACGTGGGGCAATTCAATTAGCTACTCTAGAAGGTGATATTCTACCTAGTTACAACAATTATCTATCTTTGTCTTGCATATGACATTCCAATCTAGAGAGCTTTGATGTGGAATAGGGTACAACAATTCAAAGGTAGAACTTCCACAGGAACCCCATCAAAGCGGATGTGAGGAGCAATACCATGTGCTCAACCACAAGGAGTCACTTTACCCCTCAAAGTCACTCCTCCACCATGATGTGTATGTCCATTCACACTCTGACTCCCTAGATGTAAGTCTGAAGGCCCAAGTCTGATATTCCTCCTGCCCCTATAGACCTCGAATTCCCTGGAGGAGCTCACCTAGAAGAACAATGAAGATTTTGAACAGATTCTATGAGAAGTGAACATTGAGTCAGGTAATGAACAAGTAGGGGAGGGAACACATCCACAAGCAACTACATAACAAGAACAGATTGCCATAGTTGATGAAGAAGAAGAAGATGAGGAAGAGGAAGACAAAGATGAAGAATCAAAAGAGGGCGAGATGAACATGGGGAAGGACATCATAAAGAGCAACAAGAAATTCCTGAACTCACAAGTGCTCCCATGTATACACCCCAGTTATGATGATTGTACGATAAAATTAAGGCTATGCAAGAATGACATAGAGTCTCATTCACGTCAAGCCAAGCCTTGATAGATTAGATCCTCATAGATGAAGGGATGGACCCTCAGTTCATTAGTACACTCAAATTATTAATAGAATCCTTGGGAGTTCAAGAGGTTGTGCACACTGCACTATGCCAATCGATCGCGACCCTCTTTTCTTCTATTACCAAGCCACTTTTTACTTCTCCATTTTTTTTGCAAAAACTGCCATTGGACACCCCATCATAGCTAGTGTAGAAGGAAACCCTAGACCTATTGAAGATAGCTTAGGTATTTGTGCTTACCCCCATTCACATATTCCCCTTCCCCATGATCCATACTTCCCATTTGCCTCATCCATCTTTCCCTATACCTCCATCGTTCCATCCCATTATGTATCATTCATGGAAAACTTCATTCGTGTTCCAACCACATAGATATTAGGTTCACAAACACTTACATCCACTTCACTATACACAGATGCCACAATCACTTCACCTACCATCCCCATCTTCATGGTAGCTCCCACATGCACCGCATTGTCCAACCCTATGGACATTTCTCCACCCATTGCACCTCCCCCTCCCCCCACACTTCCACCACCCCTGATCCCTCCTCCACCAACATCATCGGCACCATCATGCATTGCATACACCATTCTCATCCCCATTCCCATTTCCCCTACACTCAAACCTACCTCCCTTGCATCTATAATTGTAAATAATACTTTCAATACATTAAGTCAATGTGTCTCATAGCTTCAGCAAGACTATCAATAATTGGAAGAACGAAATGTTGCTTTAGAGGCAGAATCTCAAAGATTACAAACATGTGTTACAACACGAGAAGCAGACAACGAAACACTTCAAGCTCAATATTTCACATTACAGGAATCTCATGAAGAATTAGAGTCCAAGGCACCAGATGTGGATGCCCAAGCTATCAAAGACTTGGATGATATGCTACACGAGCAAAATGTAACCAACACAAAACTATGAAGGAATCTAGGGCTTCTCAAGAAGCATATATCTATAGCGTTGGAAGAAAATAAGAGGCTACAACTGCAGAACCAAGATAATCTTGAGGCCGCTATGGAAGGGACATGCGGCACAATGATCAATCGCACATGGTTTCAATTTGTTCCCTTAGATGACATCAAGATATTACTCGAGGAAAATGCTAGCTTTCTAGAGCCATACGAAAAGCTAGAAACTGTTGAAGAATCACTCAAGAATTTGACATACAATCAGACATAAAAGAAAAAGAAAGATAAAGAGAAGTGGAATCAAAGTATTCAGAAAATCAAAGCCTTAGTGAAGGGACAAATTCACGACCGTTATGTACAACACAGAATCTTCCAAAATCAGAGTTTGTTAGAGATTGTTACACCAAATCAAACTATATATAAAGAGTGCGAGTGCGAGTAAGCGTGTGAAAAAGAGAACGTGCGTAAGAAGAGCGCACAGTTTGAATAGAGTGCATATAGAGATCAAGAATAGGTTTAGAAGAAACTACTCAGTGTAGGAGAGTTTCCATAGCTTGAGCAAGAAGAGGCCAAGCTAGCATTGTACACATCTTCTCTAATAGAAAACACATGTTCATGTGGAAGTTTGCGCACACTGTTCGTATGTGAAGAACTCTAAGTATTTTCATGTTACGGTATATTCACTTCTTGTATATTCACTTGAAGTGATTACAAATAGAATCGCAGTTGATTCCGGTATAATTACGGTGACAGTCCAGTGACAGTCTGGTGTTCCAGTGGAATTTTTCAGTAAATTCAAAACGTAGTCTTATATGTTTCAGTGACAGTAACTTTGCTAAGCTAATGCTGATTATAGAGGTGTTCTAATATCACTCTAGCTTAGCCAACTTTTCGTTGGCACGACAAATTCCGCAGGCTTGACAAGGTTCGAGTCTTTGCCGCGTCGACCATAACAAGTGGTATCTGTGCTATAATACCAAAAGTGGTATCGTAGCCAAAGTTCCATCAGTGGTCTTAGAGCTGTGAGATCCATCAGTGGTATCAGAGCGAAAGTATCATCAACAAGTGGTATCAGAGCAGGTTAACCACACAAGTGGTTTCAGAACGAGAAAAGATTCTGAAGAACAGAAAAAAAGTTTCTCAGAAGAAGAAACGGAAAGAGAATTTGAAGAATTCTCATAAAGGAAGGTGAAAGCTAACTAACAGCATCAAGAAATGTTTCGAAGTCAATTTCAAGGGCAAAGGTTTGTAAAAGGTAAAACCTTTTAACGTTTCACTCACCGGAAGTAACAGAAACAAGAAGATCATGGCAGATCATGTTTCTATTGACAAATTGGATAGAGATAATTATCCCACATGGGTAATGCGCATGGAAGCCTTACTTATGAGTAAGGACTTAATGATGTATGTGACCGGAGAAGAAAAGAAGCCGACTTTCAAAGATGATAGTCAACCGGAAAAAGAAGAATTAGAAGCGTTGAAGCTGTGGCAGAAGAAAGATGCAACGGCAAGAGCTTACATTTATAATACCGTTACATACCATCTACTACCGCACATTAGAGGTTTGGAGAAAGCGGAGGACATATGGAGTGCGTTGGAAGATCATTTCCAAAATACTATGAAAGCTAGGAAGGCTAGTTTATGGTCCGAATTCACAACGTTCAAAAAAAGGTCGAATCAAAGCATTAGTGACTACGTTACTAAAATAAAGGATCTAGCAGATAGTCTTGGATCCATAAATGAAGATGTCGAAGATCACCCATTGATAGCACAAGTGCTCACAAGTTTGAGAGGAGATGAAAGGTGGAAACCTTTCGTACTCTCAACCGAACTTTCTTTAAATCATTTTGTACCATATTTAAATCAGTTGCTTGGTTTGATGCTCACATATGAGCAAGACCTGAAAGGAGATGGAGATAAAGGACAAAGTTCTGCAATGTACATGAAGAACAAGAAGAAAGGGGGTAAAGGCAAGTCAAAAGACGAAGAAGATTCGAGTTCTCAGGCTTATTATGCAAGAGGTAAAGGCACCGGCAGGGGAAGAGCAAGAGGCTTTGGAAGAGGAAGAGGTAGTCAGAGTATCAACAAGAAGGCGTGCTGGATTTGTGGATTAAGTAATCATCTGGCTCATGATTGTTGGCACAATCAACAAGGATCAAATCAGAATTAGAATAACAATAGCAGAGGCAGAAGCGGAAGATATCAGAGTAATTTTCAAAGAGGTAGACAAAATCAAAGAGGAGGCTATGGTAGAGGTGGAGCAAGAAGTTGGGGACAGAATCAATCCTACAACACCACCTACAACAACTATGCAAATGACACACAGAATGAAAGTCATACATCATTGATGATGAACTCAATCGGCACATCAGATAATGAAGATCTAAAGGTATTTTACATTGATTCTGGATGTTCTAATCATTTGTCAGGAAATATAGAACTGATGTCAGAATTGGAAAAAGGTAGTTCCAGTCATATTGTTCAAACAGGTGACAATACGAGACATAGTGTACAGGTCAGATTTACAAATGAAGGAGTATTTGTAGAAGATCCCGAGAATGGATATCATCATATCGTCTCTGGTAAGAAAGAAGGTAGACTCTTTACTTTAAGAGTACAATGGAACATTGGTCAAGCGTTGCTCACACATGGTGAAAAGGTGATTACAGAACTTGGTCTCTGGCATAAGAGATTAGGTCATTTCAATGAAAGAGGAATAAAAACTATGATTTCAAATCCAAAAGGATGGAAGCTAAGTCAGCTAGATATAAAGAACGCATTTCTGAATGGATATATATCAGATGAAGTCTATATGGAACAGCCTGAAGGGTTTGTAAGTTCTAGATACCCAAACTTTGTTTGCAGATTAAGAAAAGCACTTACGGACTGAAGCAAGCTCCACGAGCTTGGAATTACAGACTTGTGAAATATCTCAATGAACTTGGATACCAAAGTTCGAAGGCAGATGCAAGTCTACTCATCAAGAGAACAGAAGAAGGTATGATCTACATTTGTATTTATGTAGATGACATTATAATCACAGGTACTTTAGATGAAGGAATTAAAGAAGTAAAGAGATTACTTGAGAAGGAGTTTCAGATAAGTGATCTAGGAAAGTTATCATACTTTCTTGGAATGGAAATCACATACACAGATCATGGTGTATATGTTTCGCAAGAAAGGTATCTCCTAAACTTACTGAAGAAGTTTAATATGGAGAATTGCAGAGAAGCTTCAACACCGCTTGAAGTGAATCATAAACTCAGTAAATATGATGGAGCAGAGCTTAAAGATATTAGAAAGTATCATTCGTTAGTGGAAAGTCTAATTTATGCTACACTAACACGACCGGATCTTAGCTATGCAGTGGGAGTTCTCTCATAGTTCATGCATTTTCCGAAGGATCAACACTGGGTTGCAGGACAAAGAGTTCTTAGATATATCAAAAGAGCTATAAAGGAAGGATTATATTATCCTTTTACGTCAGATATAAAGCTGAGAGCATTCAGTGACTCAGACTGGGCAGGAAGTCAAGATGACAGAAGATCAACGCATGGGTATATGATATACCTAGGAGATAAGCTAGTGAGCTGGTGTTCGAAGAAACAACACACAGTGGCTTTATCGTCAATAGAAGCAGAATATAAAGGACTTGTAGAAGCAGCTAAAGAAGTGATATGGATGCAGACCTTATTCAAAAGCATGGGTATTGATCAAGGTATACCTATCATATATGGAGATAATATGAGCTCGTTGTATCTTGCAGCAAATCCATTATTTCATGCAAGAACAAAGCACATAGAAATTCAGTATCATTTCCTAAGGGAAAAGGTAATGGAGAAGGAGATAGAAATATTATACACTCCGACAAAAGATCAGATTGCAGATATTTTGACAAAGAGCTTGGATGGAACAAGAAAAATATATGAAAGACAGGAAAAGTCAAATTAGTGATTGAGGGGGAGCTGTTGAAGAATCACTCACGAATTTGACATACAGACAGACATAAAAGAAAAAGAAAGATAAAGAGAAGCGGAATCAAAGGATTCAGAAAATCAAAGCCTTAGTGACGGGCAAATTCACGACCGTTATGTACAGCACAAAATCTTCCAGAATCAGAGTTTGTTAGAGATCGTTACACCGAAACTGTGTGCATTCTGAACTGGTGAAGTTTTTCCTTAAACTTCAGAAAGAGCTCATTCAGTAAAGGAAGTTCATGCATCACTTCCTTACTTTTTGTTTATTCACTTGAAGTGATTACAAATAGAATCGCAGTTGATTTCAGTAAGATTCCGGTATAATTACGATGAAAGTCCAGTGACAGTCCGGTGAAGTTTCACCGAAATCTTTGATGAACTGTGTGCATTCTGCGTGCACACATCTCTACTATCAGTTCATCAAAGATTTTGATGAAATGAATATATACACACAGTACAAAGCCTGACCGAAAAGAGGCATTCTGAATTGGTGAAGTTTTTCCTTAAACTTCAGAAAGAGTTCATTCAGTAAACAAAGTTCACGCATCACTTCCTTACTTCTTGCATATTCACTTGAAGTGATTACAAATAGAATCGCAGTTGATTCCGGTAAGATTCCGGTATAATTACGGTGACAGTCCAGTGACAGCCCGGTGAAGTTCCAATGGAATTTTTCAGTAAATTCAAAACGTAGTCTTATATGTTTGAGTGATAGTAACTTTGCTAAGCTAATGCTGATTATAGAGGTGTTCTAATATCACTCTAGCTTAGCCAACTTTTCCGTGGCACGGCGAATTCCGTAGGCTTGACAAGGTTCGAGTCTTTGTCGCGTCGACCATAACAAGTGGTATCTGTGCTATAATACCGAAAGTGGTATCGTAGCCAAAGTGCCATCAATGGTCTCAGAGTTGTGAGATCCATCAGTGGTATCAGAGCAAAAGTATCATCAACAGAAACAGAGTGTGCAGACCTCAAGAAGCAATTAACTATAGTAAGCACATATAGGTCGGAGGCATCCCACATACTACAGGGGAAGTGGAAACCCTCTAGAAATAGGTTGACGAACTCCAAGCAAGGCTATTACAATATGAGAGGCCACCTTCTCCGATTGAAGACCCAAAGCCATACATAGTAGTGGAAATCCCTATCGAAGAAACCTTTGAAGAATCGTACAAACCCATGCTAGTACCTAGAGCGCACATCACTAAAGAGGGCTGAGACACATTTGAAATTGAAGCACCAGATTGGCTCAAGTGGGTAGAGTAGATCAGAAATACGCATGATGATAGGGTAGCCATACAAATCCAATCTATGTCCAATCTTGAAGAAACAGTTCTCAAGTCCATTTATTTCGAAACTTATCACATCAGTAACTCATCATCACATCAAAAATGCAATACATGTCATATTTTGTATTATTGGCAGATTATAATGCAAAAATCAAGAGGAATACAGGAAAAGAACCCACATTTGTTACTCAATTCGAGCCAAATGACCTACCTGAAAAGGCACAAGCAAGAACTATTTTCCATCCAAATTGGCGTGCACGACTATTGACATATTATCCTGAAATGATGTGCACGTGGTCAAATATGCCATTATACATTAAATATAACCCTTGTTACTATCATGTTGTCTATCGCAAATTGGAAGGCATTTGCAATCAAAGTCCAAAATGCTAAAGGGTGTTTAGATGGGATAAACTATCCTTATCTTGCTCCCCCCAGAGCACCACCAATAGTTGCTTATATGATATCTACTATACACCACTCGTCTGATTAATCAATGAAGATCTAACAAGTAGGCCTATACAATTTTTCAAAGGATAAATCTTTTTTAACAGTTATTTTAATCGCTACACCCCATTGTAAATACCATTTTTTGACAATTCTTACTCCATTCTGTGCAAGTTGAGGAGTCCTCAAGCTTAAGGAGTATTAAATCTAAGTAGGTACCAATTTTTGTATTTTTTAGAGCTTGTTTGAGTGCCCAAATTAGCCCAGGAACCTATCTTTTAACTAGGTCTGACACTAGGTATGGACAAGGCCAAAACTAGTCAAAAACTATAACACGAGCTAGAGATCTCATTTTTGGGGTTAGCGAATTGGGAATTGAAGTGAACAAAAGATCTTGTAGTCTTTTTTTTTTGGTTAATTAAAGATTTCATTGCTCCATCTCTTTGTCTTGTTGTTGTTTGTGTGTGTGTGCATGCTTGTGTGCTTCTCACTCACTCATTTGTGCACTTCACTTGTTGACGGTCATCATATCCTCCTCATGTCTTTCGGGATTGATAATTATGAGGTGGATCTCCTCAAGTTGGTACTTTCCATTGTGCTAGAGTGACAATGTGCAATTTGATTTGGAACATTTGGGTTTTCCATGGATATTGTTTTTAGTGGTTTGTCGTCTAGTAGACTAAAAACCTCTCTACATCCTATTTTCATTGATACATATCCTTGAGCTAGGTGAATTGTAACTTTGAATTCAAAAATCCAATCTTGATCCACGACTAGTTCTTGTACAAGGTCTGAGTCTTTGCAAACTAAGAACCTTTGCTGCATGGCAGTTCCCTAAGTGCAAAGACATGGATACTACTCCTAAACACTCAATGATGTTACCTCCGATCCCTATCTTGTGAGCCTTGGTTGGATTGAGCTGTACCTTTAGTTTCTCAATTAATCAAGCATGTATATTGCTTAGAGCTGCTTCTATGTCATTTAATGAATCCACTAATTGGTACTCTTCCCTACCAATCCCTAGATTTAAGTATGGTCATCGTATTTGACTTCCTAGGGTTTTTACTTTGTTGGTATGGTAATTTTCCATGGGGATAGGCTCTTCTCATCACAAATATCTTTCATCATGCTCTCGTATCCATTCTTTTCTTTTCTTGATCTACTCTAAGGCTTCTAATCTAGCTTCTTGCCATATTCTCTCCTCTTTTTTCTTCCTATTTTGTGCTCCTAAGAGTCTCACTAAAATTTGTTCTGTTAAGGGATCCATATATTTTTTTACTCTAAATCCACTTATGTAATTGGGTAGGATGTCCCCATCTAGAGCGGCTAGGTTAATGGCTCCACTTGTGGAGATTCTACTTATAAGCAATGGTCCATGTACTCGCTCTTGTAATTTCTTTGCATGTTATTTCATTGTATAGACCAATACTAAATCTCCCACTCTAAGGCCTTTATCCTTGATGTTAGCATTGTAATAAGCCTTTTGCCTTCTCTTTGCAGCATAGATCTCAGCTACAACTTGTAATCTAGTCTCGTGTGATTTCTTTATCTAGCTCAATTGTTTTGATAGTTCATGTCCAATCCACTCATATTTCTCAGCTACTCATAGATTAGGTACCAAAAATACAGTTGGCGCTATTGCATTTTGTTCATAGACTATATTAAAAGGTGTTGTTTTGATAGATGTTTTATATGCTACTCGGGAAGCCCATATTGCATAATGCAATTGTTTGTGCCATTCTGACCTTCCATTGTTGACTATCTTGGTTAGAATAGTACATAATACTTTATTTGAACTCTCAACTTGTCCATTAGCCAGTGGGTGAAAGGGTGCTGATTTTTTATGGGTCACTTGATAGTCATTCATGAGTGACTCAATGATTTCATTAATGAAGTGTGTACCTCTATCACTTACAATCTCAATAGGTAGTCCAAATCTAGTGAATATGTTTTTGAATAACAATCTAATAGTAGTGTGAGTAGCATTTTTCCTACTGGATTTTGCTTCTACCAATTTTGTTCAATAATCAGTAGCCACTATAATATATTCGGCATGAGATCCTTTTGGTGGGGAACCAATTGGTCCAATAAAGTCAATTCCCCAACTTGAGAAAGCTCTTGTGCTAACCATAGTTCTTAAAGGCATGTCATCTTGTCATATAGGGTATTTGGTTCATTGGCATGCATCAAAGCTTTGTATATATGTTTCTCCATCCATATGTAGGGTAGGCCGCCATAAGCCTACAAAGAGAATGATTTTTACAGTCTTGACTGTTGAAAAATGACCTCCTACTGCTCCTGCATGTGCCATTTTGAGTATATGAAGATGCTCTCCTTCGTGCACACATAAGCGTAATTGATAGATGAATGTTCATCAGGGGGTATTCTCCTGACACACTTGGAAATTGGTTACATGTTCATGTACATCCTTTTTCATGATTGTCCAATACACTCTTAATCTTTTCAATTCTTGTGTTGTTCCACTAACACCATTATGTGTTCTCCACTTGTTCTCATGGGATTTTTTGAGTAAACCATTTTGCTCCTCATCTTCCACAAATCTTAGAAACATTCCATTGGAGTCTTTGAAGTATAATATGTCTACCATAATGTGGAGGTTTCTTGTTTACCAAAACTCCTTACTATGGTTCATATTGATCCTATGACGCGGTCCGTGCATGAGTATGGTTATCAATTTTTTTGCCCATTTTAGATATACTTCTAGATTGAATAAATAAGGTTGTGGTAGCTCATCCATGAGTCATTCTAGACAAGTGATCAGCTCTTACATGAGTGTTATCTTTCTTGACTACTACTTCAAAGTCGAATTCCATCAATAGTAGAAACCATCTCACTAGCCTTCTTGTGTTACATGGCTTATTGACCAAGTACAATAGGGGTTGGTGATCGATAAAGAACTTTATTGGCTAGGAACTAATGTCTAAATTTTTTCACAGTGTAGACCATTCCTAAGCCTTCAGTTTTGGTCATGGTGTAACTGTGTTTTTCTTGATTCAATTGTCTGTTAGCATAGGCTATTGTGTGATCTAGCTTTTCTTCATTAGCAAGTTGTGCTAAGATACATCCTACCGTAAAATTGGATGCATCCACATGAATATGGAATGATTCCGGTTAGGCACTTTTAATATGGGTGTTGAACTCAATCTTTGCTTCAATTCAGTGAAAGCCTTCTCACACTCTTTTGTCCAAATGAATTGAGTTAACAACCCATATAGTGGTTTTGCAATCATGGCATTCATGTGGATAAATTGACGGTAGTATCCACAATGGACCATAAAGGCTTGTACTTCCTTTGTGTTCTTAGGTCTCAATAATTCTAAGATAACCTTGACTTTGTCTTCATCAATGGAAATTCCATTTTTGGATAGTATATGTCCCAAGATCTTTCCTTATCATACCATGAATACACATTTTTCTGGGTTCAAACAAACTCTATATTTCCTACGTTTATCAAATATTTTTCTTGCTTTAGGTAGGAGGGCAATACATTGAGACGAGTATGTACATAGTTCATCCGCATAGACATCCATGCTTTTTCTAAGAAATTCCTTGAATACGTCACACATTCATCTTTGAAAAGTAGTTGGGGAAAGCCAAATGGCATAACCCTAAAGGCATATACTCCCCATTTGATAGCAAAAGCAATTTTATGTTGATCTTTAGTAGCAATGGCTACTTGATTGTATCTTGAGAACCCAGTTGTACACTTCCTTGCTTGCTATTCTGTCCAAGAGATGATCAGTAATGGGTAAAGGATAATTGTCACGAATGATAGCTGCATTGACCTTTTTCAAGTTAATACAAACCCTAAGTTTTTTGTTTTTCTTTGGTACTGCTACCAAATGTGAAACCCATTCAGTATGTTCAATTTCATATATAGATCCAGTCACTAATAACTTATTTATTTCCTCTTTGATCTTGGCTGAATATACATCATTATATGTATATGGTCTTTGTTTTGAGGGTTTTGCATCAAGAGTCATTGGAGTCCTATGAGAACAAATAGAGGGATCCACTCCTTTAAGATCTTTGTAGGTCCAAGCAAATACATTGTTGTACTCTTATATCAGCTCTATTAGTTCCTGCACTTCTTCTATATATACATCCTTACCTATATACATGGATATCTCTTCTTCACCTTCCATGGTCAGTAGCACCTTTTTTGTTTGTTTCTTGTTATCATAAGCTATTCCATCTTGCACCTCTATCTTATGCATTTGAATATCTATTTTCCTTTCTTCCACTTCATACCTCTTGAAATGTTTGAACACCTCAAATGATTCATGATGTAAATCTTCTTGAAATTCATTTTTGTCCACTTTAGGGTTCTAAGTAATAGAAAGAATTGATGAATGTAATTTTGCTTAATCAACCTATGGAGGTGTCAGAAAATCAACACATTGATACACATGAATTAAAAGCTCAGATAGCTAAGTATGAAGATCAGCTAAAGCAAGAGTAGGCCCTAAGAGAAGAGTGGGAAAGGAAATATATGTATGATACAAATGAACTCAGAAAAAGGTGGAAGGCTGCAGAAGCCAAAATTGTAGAGCAATGTAAAGAAGATGCATATCAAGTAGCAGTGCTTGGTGAACAAGTCTTGAAGGGTAGGGACGCACTCACAATAGCCAATAACAAAATCATTAATAAAGATGAAGTCATTGGAAGCCTGCTGGCTCAATTATCACAGAATAATCAAATGGGGACACCAGTAGTTCAAAGCTCTCAAGCGGCTACTGTAGAGACTGAGGTATGTCCTCTTTCTCCCCCTATACATCATTAACCAATAAATGAGGAAGGAGTAGAGAAGGGCACTAATAGACATGAACAGAATATTGCATAATTAAGCCAAAGTGAGCGGGCACTACTAGTGTCCCAACTTACAAACAATTTGAAGATCAAGTCATGAAAATAATGAAGGAAGCAAAGATCAAAAATAAGAATTTAGAGCAAATTTTGAAGCCTTTCAGCGTACCATATGGATTACTAAAAGAAGAAACCAGGCACTATATCAAGAGAACTACACAGAAAGAACCAAATCAAGATGTGCAGTCCAAAATGGATACATTCTCTTATACACATGAGGAGTTTGACAAAGCATATCTAACCTGGAGACGGAAATTTTTGGAAAAAAATCCGACTCTAAGGGTGGATTGGGAGTCTGCACCATACTTGTATAGGTAGATCCATCTTTTTGCCCAATCCCTAGAAAAAGATCCTGGACACAATTTTGGGAAGCACAGCGCCAAGGAACAATCAATAATCAGTGGCTCAACTATCCATTATTATCAAGTCTGCCACATAACTACTTACCTATAGAAGAATATATGGTACATACAATAGAATTTTGGCTCTCGAGATATGCTTCAGTCCCGGACCTAGCAATAAGATGAAAAATAAAGTATTGAGCATGCTACTCAGAGTTTTGAAAGTCTTCAAACATGTTCAATATATGTTTTTTATATTTATCGACATTAATCAAGGCACAGATGCCCTTACTTTTTATCTATCTATCATGCCTAGCTGACTTACTATCATAGCTATATACTCGCGCTTGATGTTCTTATCGAGTTTGTATATGCAGACATTCAAAGAAGCATCTTTTACAGGGTTTTTTGAAATGGATTTGGAATTTCTTGTCAAAATTACTTCCAATTTAAATGCTCAATTGGTGGCCTATGAATTAAGCTTCTTTGCAGATCATAGATAGACACCAAATGATGGAGTAAAATCAGCCCAATGGAAGGAAGTAATGATATGGGAAGCTAATATGCTCAATCAAAGAGAGCAAAAAGTCATTCAAACATACTCACATCACCAAAAAAAGCCTGTTGAGGACGACAGAGTTCAGGAGGATGGATGTGTGGAGGGAGAATCAAGCAAGAGACGAAGAAGATAAAATCAAAAAGAAAAACTGCTCAATGAATAAAACCACACTTTGCCCAAAGCCTCACAGAGGCACGTAATAGGCTTCACACACATCAGGCTATAATATGAAAGAAGGTGGTCTTGAAGTGTGTGAACAAAGATTAAACACAGGACCTTTGAAGCATCAACCAAAACATAGCAATAGACGTAGCACTTACCAAATGGTGTGTGTGGTGAAAAGAAGTAAATAGGCTTCAACAATACAATAGGGTCATATGTGTGAGAGCAAAGATTTATCCGAAGGCCAAAAGTTAGAAAGAGGTAGAGGCTAAAAAGAGAAAAAGAGTGACTAAGACAACCACATTCCTAGTCACTAGATGCGTGCGTGGTAGCCCAAATTATCACAGCAACCCAGATGTATGCATGTACAAAATACCAAGGGGAGGACAGAAGCACAGGACTTAGGATCAGATAAAGTAACAAATTGTCTAAAGGTCCTAACTGTCTCCTCGACTGCTAGGTGCATGTATTGAAAGGACAATAAGCAAGCCTCAGACAAGAAGTAAAGCCTATCAAGGGATGATAGAGACAAAGAGGGGGAGAGTGTTGCAGAGTAAAGAAGCATAGAAAAGGGAACCCCAAAAATATTGAAATTATAGGCACAGAAAATTTCTTCTTCAAATTCCTATGAAATACCTCATGAAACTATGTAAATGCACTAGAGGAGTCCTCTAGATGCATAAACCCCAATTATTGTAACATAATCCTTGTAACATAGTAGGAGATTAGTGTTTTTCAATAAAAGTGCAAGTCTCTAGTGTGAAAGGACCAATTTTAGGGCACATGTATATAAGTCACTTGGTGACTCTTGTAAAGAACTTTTTGCCATTGTGAGAATCGAAGCTGACTTTCGAATTTGTCTCTTTCCTGCTGGTTATCTTCTTCTCCAAGAGATTTTTTGTGTGTGCAATGCTTGAAATATGTGTGTAGGATTGTTGTCTACCCCTTTCGATCGCTTTTGAACCATTGTAGTGCGTGTGTGAGCCCTGAGGAGTTGTGGAGCAGGTGTTGGTGTTTCCTATCATTCACTATTTTGCTCATAACTTGAAGTACGTTTGTCAGATTCAACAACCATTAGATGCTTCACGTCGAGAGCTTCAAACTGAACCCATATTGACCATATTCAGAGTTTTGAGCTGAGAGAAAACTTCTAATTTGTGCTTACTATTGTAACAGGTATCGCAAATCTCTCAGATTGATAACTAAACGTGTATTAATCCACCACTATATGCACTTGTGTGGCGATTGAGGTACAATCTCATCGACACAAGTCCCTAAGGCTTCACGACTTAGATACACATATTTTTGGCACCGTTTTTGGGGATAGCTTGACCAAGGTGCCTTTGTGATGGTTATAGTTATGGAGTGAATGGGTCCTACTTGTAGAGGTGATTTCAGCTAGTGGCAAGTCACAAAATATTCAGCACTTGTTACTTCACACTTTAAGAGTGTGTGTAATGAGTTATTAGGGTTAGGAGAGAGAGAGAGTGAGAAAGAGTTAGGGTTAGATAAGAGAGAGAAGTAGGAATAGGATAGGTAGGAAACCTTGAGAAAATTCCTAAAAATTTGCTCTTTCCAGCTCAGACTATTGAACCCTTAAAGGCCTTAAGAGAGGGACTTAAATCATAGAGGATTCATTTGCTAAACGACTGGTATCATGAGTGTAGAGTGATCGGTAGTGCAGACATCATATCATGGAGAGCGCACAGAGAAAAGAGGTGCTAAGGGCAAGGCTAAGGAAACACAAAAACATGACCTAGTGCATAAACGATATCACAAGGTAGCACAAAAGGGTAAGGAAACACATTCTTAAAGGTGAGAATTGAAGTCCTGTAAGCTTGAAAAATCATAACAACTACTCAGAAACATGACCTAGTGCATAAACGGTATCGCAAGGTAGCATAAAAGGGTTGGAGTGAGTTTTTTTTGTTGTACAGTGAACTAGAGGGGAAGAGGAGAGAGAGATATTCACTTTGCACAAAAAAATTTAGATTAAAACCACATTTGGCTGTAGTATCACGATTGGTTGAGTTTTGGTATCGTGATACCAAAATTCCCTAGTATCATGATACTCGCCTCGTATCGTATCGTGCATACCCCTTGAGGTAGCATGATACCATCTAGGTATCGTGTATCACCAAGTGCAGGTATCACAATCGCGGCTCAAAGTGGTATCGTATCATGCACATCATGGTGTCGTATCGCGACCTACCAAGCCATTATCGTATCGTCAGGAGTGAGATATCATCTGGCAAGAGGTATCGTATTGTATAGATCTTGGTATCATATCATGCTTTGGATCTCATGGTATCGTATCCTCTTAGTAGAAGTATCGTATCGCAAGATAGGTGGTGTCATATTTTGAACTCACAAGGTATCGTATCTTCTATAGTTCCAATATCGTATCCTAGAAATTGGTATCATTGTGGTAGTATCATGTTGTCTAAGTGGTATCGTCTATAGTGGTATCGTATCGTGCCTGCCCAGTATCATATCGTCCACCACTGGTATCGTCTAGAGTAGTATCGTGCATTGAGAAATCCAGACAGGCTGCAATTGAACTCTGAGAAATCTAAGATAAAACTAAGAGAAAGAAGAGGGAAGAAATAGACTTAAAAGGTGAATAAACTTAAGGTCAGGAAGGGTTGCTAAGTAGTTGAAGAAGTGTCATTTCATCAGTAGGAAGTGCAGCTCAAGCAAGCCATCACTCGGTCTACTCAAACACATCAAGTGACTCAGAGGAGGAACTATCCATGGCCTTAGAGGACATGCACGGTATAGTTCCGAGGGACAGCTTCATTTCCACCATAGAGGGAGAATACCGAACCTCTTTATAGTATGTGTCCACCAACCTACAAGGAGTACCTATTTACCTTGATGGCATAAATAGGTCGGTAGCATGAATGGTAAACTCTACTGATTCAAAAATACTTTCACAACCCATCGTCGATATGTGGATAAAGGCTTATCAGTCCAAAATCGTGATCGGACCAAGCATAGAGCAACATGAGAAACTCTATCCACAAGGAGAGTTAGAGAAGGAGAGATTGTTGATATGTAGGAAACTTATAGAAATAGCGCAAACCACTTTAGAACGTGCTACCCCAGTCCTTTTGGAGACAAGGATACCTGAAAGCCAGTTCAATGAATGTCTAGAGAATAACAATCGAAAACAAGTAAAAACGGCACAAGAAGAGAATAGTGAAAAAGACCAGCATAGTAACCAGGACGAACAGATTTCTGTAATTCCAAAATTAGAGGCCAATTGGCCACAAGGCTTGTGGGCCAATATCCAAGGAGAATGATGGAAAAAGAATGAGAATTCACCACCACCCTTCGAAGAACTAGACACTTGGGAAAATCACCCAATACCAAATTTGGAGGAAGCATATGAAGAAGTTTCTATTTTAGATAGAAATATAGAAGAATCACACAACATTTCCACGTTATCAAATTATATCGGAGAATACGATAGAAGGTCAATAGTATTCCAGGCTCCCACAATCCAGGGCAAGGAGGAAAGGTCTCAAGATAAGACATCACACAATCTAGCAGAACTCAAGAAGACTAAGGTACAATGCTTATTGACGATAGAAGAATTACTACAAGTCAAGCCACAGTTGTCGAAGCAATTAGCTGGTCACTTGAGAATAGAAACTGGAGAACCTAAGAAGGAAAAGAAATAGGTTAAAACTCCATCAATCATTCAAATCTTGATTGATAACATTGGAGAATTTAGTGAGGGAGATGAAGAAAATACATGTTTACCCATCACTTTTAACGTATATATGACTAAAGCCATCTTAGACACCGGAGCTGGTGTGGGCATAGCTACAAAAGAAACTTGGGAGAAATGGGGAAAACCTGCCCTATGACCCACACACATGAAGCTTCAGTTAGTAGATGGACACATGGAAAGATCCCTAGGAATTGTTGATATATTTAGGTAGTGATGTGTGTGAACACACTAGGACCACCGGGGCACTTTTTCCCCTCTTTAGGAGGTTTTTTCCCCCTGGCTTGTATATACGCCTATTGCCCTAATGGGCTACTTATATTTGTACATTCTCTAGTGATACATTCAGTATTGTGTGTTGTGCTCCAAGCTTCTTCTCCTTCCTTGTGTTGTTCGTGTGCTTCCGCAGACGTCTATCTCCAACAATTGGTATCAGAGCAGGTCCTTGCTTCATCTAGGGCGCCGTCGACACTCCTCTGGTTGCAGTCTCAGAATCACACGAATTTTGGTGAGCATACTCAGCTTGTTTTCGAGATCAAAATTGTTGCACTTTGTGGTGCCGAAATCGTGATCTGAGCTCGTTTTGGCCTCTGAATGCACTATCATAGTGCTTGTGCAGGCTATTTCATCTTTTTATGCCAAAGGTATATACCAATTTCTGTTCACCAGTATAAGCGTCTCAAAGTCTAGTACAGGTCTAGCAGAATTTGTCTCGGTAATTCTGTTCAACTTTTTGAGATACAGTCAATTTTCTACATCAAGGTATTTTAGTCACCAGCCATGGCTGAAAGCAGTGATGTATTTCATATGTTGGCTATTGAGGATAAGTTGGATGGTACCAACTACCCGTTATGGGCTTATATGATGCGACATGTACTGGGACTATGGAACATTGTGCAGGGTGTTGAAAAACATCCTATCACACCTGCAACTATTACAACTGTAGGTACAGAAGCTGAGGCAGAAGGTGTCGAAGATGATGATATTTTGCATATTCATGTTTGTGTTGTGATTTCTACTGCACCTACTACAGAACAAATTCGTTGGGATGGCAGAGATACGCAAGCATATGCATTGATAGCTTTGTCTGTCAAACGTGCCATTATTCCTCACATTCACTCTTGCAAAACAACAAAGGATGCTTGGGATACACTTACCACATTGTACCAAGCTAGGAACGAGGCTCGTGTTGCTTACCTACGAAAACAGTTGGAGAGTGAGCACACGAATGAAGGTGATTCTATGGACAGTTTTCTAACCAAGATCAAAGACTTGAAGGAACAATTGATTTCTGTTGATGAGGTTATACCAGATAGCTCACTTGTGCATACCATTCTGAATGGTCTTCCTGATTCATATCAGAGTTTTGCTTCTACTCTTTGGTTAATGATGAAAGGCAATTCAAATGCCTTTTCATTTGAGGAGTTAGTCTCTAATCTGTTGCAGGAAGATCAGTCCAGGCAGAACAGGTCCATTATGTGTGTTGTAGGTCAACCTTTCCTGGCTAGTCAGAAGGGCAAAGGAAAATGGAGCTCTTCAACTAGTATGCAGAAATCTGCAAATGATGCACATTCAAAGAAGGAAGATAAAGATGAGAAGAAATCAGAAAAGCAGAAATTGTTTTGCAAGTATTGTAAAGGGAATGATCATATCATAAAGAACTGTCTAAAATTGGCTGCTAAAGAGGCAAAGAAGAAAGAGTTGGAATGGTTGTTCCAGAGGCCTCTACACCAAAAACAGAGTCTGCTAATCTTGTGCAGGAAGAAGAATGGGTGTTTACTATTGTCTGCAGTTTTGACGCATCCTCACATGAGCAGTGCATGTCTGCACTAGACTCAGATGTTTGGTATTTTGACAGTGGGGCAACCAAACATATTACCTCGTAGCATAGTTTCTTCTCTTCACTCGAGCCTGCCCCTACAGGGAATACTGTTACATGTGCCAACAACTCCTCTTATCGTGTTATGGGAGTTGGTAAGATCGTTTTGACTACTGCTGATGGTAGTTCTTTCACTCTGTCAGATGCTTTATTTGTGCCAGGGATCAAGAAGAACCTGTTATCAGTTTTTGCATTAGCCAAGATTGGCTTGGTTGTGAAATTTGTTGATGATAGGTGTACAGTTCATGATATGTCAAATGGCAATTTGATTATTGCTTCTGGCATTTTATGTCGTGGGTTGTATAAGCTCATAGACTATGAAAGATCTCTGAATTATTCGGCATGTGCAGTATATGATTCTCAAGCTGTCAAATGCAAGCTTTGGCATGCATGCTTTGGTCACCTAAATTTTGTTAGTTTCTTATGCCTGCAGAAATCTGAAATGGTGTCCTCTTTGCCCAAACTTGAGGGACCTGGAAAACATGTTTGTGAAGGTTGTATTTTGGGCCAAACGCAGTGTTCCTCATTTCCAATAGATGGTTCCGTTCGGGCTACTCAAAAATTGCACCTTGTACATAGTGATGTCTGTGGTCCTATGCAGACACCTTCTTTTGGAAATTATCTTTACTTCGTGACTTTCATTGATGATTTTTCTAGGCATGCATGGGTATATCCATTGAAGGCAAAGTCCGAAGTGTTCATGTGCTTCAAACAGTTTTTGGTTTTGGCTGAAAATCTATTAGCATGTAAAATGGATACCCTCCATTCAGATCGAGGGGGGGAATATATGTCTTCTGATTTTAATGCATTTCTGGATGAACGTGGGATAAAACACCAATGTACAGTGCCGTATACACCTCAACAGAATGGAGTTGCTGAACGAAAGAACTGAAGTATTTCGATGCCGTGCACCACACTAGACTCTCCTTCTCGAGAGCTCCACGACGATATGCTCTAAGTAGAAAACCGAGCTCCTGTCGCCACACACAGTACTCCGTACAGATGTTGTAGAATACGCAGAAAACGCAGTACACAGGGAGCACGAAGACAGACTTCTTAGGTCTTACAAATGCGGTCGAACTTACAGTCTGTGACTGACCAGGCCACTATATGTTTTATTAAAGAACATATACAAAGAAGTGTCCGGTGGCCATTTGGCCTTTCACATGGACACTAACGGTAACAATCTCCCACTAAAGGCCAATATGGCCAGAGTAACTATGGGAGAAAAAAGAAAGAATGATAAAGAATACCTGAGTGTAAGTATACAAACTATACCTCCCACCTGATGGGCATGTTACACAGTATACAAGTGACTGTGTAAGATCAAGAATCAAGTAACCCCCATCAAGTGACAACAGTGTCGAAAGCTATCCTGTGGTAGAGCTTTAGTCAAAGCATCTGCAGCATTATCTCGAGTGTGAACCTTCTCAAGAATAATGCTCTCAGTGGCTAAGCAATCTCTAATGAAGTGATACCTCACCTCAATGTGCTTGGTCTTTGCATGATAGACCGGATTCTTAGCCAAAGCAATGGCACTCTGACTATCACTGAGCAAGTGAGGTACATGCTGAGGCAAACCCATATCACAAGCAAGACGAGAAAGCCACAATGCTTCCTTACATGCCTCACTTGCTGCAACATACTCTGCTTCTGTGGTGGAAACAGCTGTACATTCTTGAAGACGAGATCTCCAAGAGATAGCACCTCCAGCAAAATGAAAAATGTACCCTGATGTAGACTTACGATTGTCTACACAACCAGCATAGTCAGAATCTGTGTAACCAATAATGGATGCTTTCCCTCTACCTAAGCATAGACACTTGTCCTTAGTGCCACTCAGATATCTCAAAATCATTTTGACCGCTTCCCAATGTTTCTTGCCAGGATTAGACATATATCTGCTCACAACTCCCACTGCAAATGCAATGTCTGGTCTCGTAGCTACCATAGCATACATGAGACTACCAACAGCAGACTGATAGGGAATTTTGGTCATGAATTCCTTTTCCTCATCTGATTTGGGGCAGTCATCCTTGCTCAATTTCACATATGTGGGTAAAGGTGTACTCAATGCCTTTCCACCCTGCATATTGAATCGATGAAGTACTTTGGATATGTACTCACTTTGAGACAAGTATATGCATCTTTTACTCCTATCACGAGTAATGCGCATGCTAAGAATATGTTTGGCATCCCCCAAATCCTTCATATCAAATGTCTGACTCAACTTCTTTTTGAGAATTGACAAATCATAAGAGGACTTCCCAGCAATCAACATATCATCGACGTAAAGTATCAAGCATATCAAGCTGCCATCAGAACATCTCTTTGTGTAGAGACAATGATCCTCATTGCTCCGAGAATAGCCTTGGGACTTCATAAAAGCATCAAACTTTTGGTACCATTGTCTAGGAGACTGTTTAAGTCCATACAAGCTCTTCTTGAGCTTACAAACTAGACTTTCCTTGCCAGGAACTACATAACCCTCTGGTTGTTCCATGTAGATCTCATCTGTAAGATCTCCATGCAAGAAAGCTGTTTTCACATCCATTTGGACTAGCTCTAAGTCCTCCATTGCAACGAATCCAAGCAACATGCGCAAAGTAGTCATCTTGACCACTGGGGAGAAGATTTCCTCAAAATCAACACCATGTTGTTGCTTAAAACCCTTTGCAACAAGTCGTGCTTTATATTTTGGAGAAGCACTATCTGATGTGAATTTCAGCTTATATACCCATTTACATGGTAAAGCTTTCCTTCCCTTTGGCAAAGGTACTAAGTCCCAAGTACCATTCTTGTGAATAGAATCCAACTCACTCTTCATTGCACGCTCCCACTTGACATGATCCTCTGTCTGCATAGCCTCTTTGTAGCAAGAGGGCTCACCGGCATCTGTTAGCATAACAAAATCTAAACCTGGAACATATCTATCAGGTGGGTATGAGACACGTGCAGAACGTCTCAATGGTTGCTGAACAGGAACATGTGCAGACTGATCAGAATGGACATTCTCTTGAACATCCCTATGTGCAGCATTTTTATGCATGCTAACCGGAGGACTAGTATCCTCAAACACCACTCTTCTCACTTCAACCTCCTTAATCAGCTGTTTATGCATCTTAGACTCATTAAAAATGACATCACTACTTCTGATCACTGACCGTGTTTCAGGATCCCATAAGCGATATCCAAATTGTCCTTCTCGACCATATCCAAGAAAAATGCATTTCTTTGACTTATGGTCCAACTTCTGTCTAAGATTCTTGGGTATATGAACATATGCTTCACACCCAAAAACTCGAAGATGATCATAATATGGTGGTTTCCCTGTCCATAACTCTTGTGCCACTTTCAGACCTTTGGCAGTACTAGGTGAAAGGTTAATCACATGAACTGCAGTCAATACTGCTTCTGCCCAAAAACCTTGTGAGAGGTTTGCATGATGCAACATAGAGACTACTCTATCTTGAATAGTTCTATTCATCCTCTCAGCTACACCATTCTGTACTGGGGTATAAGGAGCTGTAAACTCTCTACGAATCCCTCTACACTGACAGAAAAGGCTGAATTCATGTGAGGTATACTCACCCCCATTATCTGAACGTAAAGCCTTAAGCTTAGTTCCTTTTTCAGTCTCAACTGAAGCAAGCCATTTTCTGAAAGTAGGGAATACATCATCCTTCGATTTGATAGGATATACCCAGACTTTTCTAGTAGCATCATCTATGAAAGTAACAAAGTAAAGAGAACCACCTAAGGACCTAGTGGGCATAGGACCACACACATCTGTATGAACAAGATCTAAAGGCTGAATTGAAGAGTCAATGTGCGTTTTATGCACATTTCTGGTTTGCTTTCCATATTGACAATGCTCACAAAATGAAAAATCAGAGAAAGATAACACAGGTAAGTAGCCAGAACGAGAAAGATTTTCCATTCCACTACGAGATATATGGCCCAAACGACCATGCCAAATACAAGCCATAGGCTGTTCAGTAACAGCTAACAAGTGTTCTTTCTGTGATACAAATAAAGGGTAAAGTGAGCCAACTTTCCTTCCTTTTGCAATAACCATATTGCCCTTTGATATACGAAAGGACTGAGCATAGAAGACCACCTTGTAACCAAGGTCATCAAGTTGACCAACTGACATCAAACTGCGTGATAACTGAGGTACATGGCGTACATTATGCATAGTAAATTTTGAACCGTCAATGAACTGCACAACCACATCTCCAATCCCCACAACATCACACTGGTAAGAGTCACCAAGTCTCACGGTACCAAGAGACTTTGCTGCATAATTAGAGAACCATTCTCTATGTGGTGTCACATGGAAAGAAGCACCAGAATCTAGCAGCCAGGTGTGGGAAAGAGAATCAGCCATAAGTGCCTCAGATGGCACAGTACTATCAAGTGTCAACACATCAGCATCATCAGAAATAGCATTAATTTCTTCAATCTTCACAGTCGAAGTAGATGGTGCAGGTAACTGTTTAACATGCCCATCAACATTCTGTCCTTTACCTTTAGCATTCTTTAATGCATAACAGTCTTTCTTCATGTGTCCTTTCTTATGACAATAATGGCATTCAATATCCCTCTTCCTTGATTTACTTCTGCTCTTATTCCGTTGACCATTCTTTTCCTTGTTCTTGCTCCTGCCACGTTGTTGATTCTTTCCTTGGTAAGAATCACGAACATTATATGCATCTCCACTCTGAGTGCCAACCATAGATTTTCTACGAATCTCCTCACTCAAGAGTGCTCCACATATGTCATCATAGACGAGTTTACCACCTGGTGCACTATTGCTAATAGGTGTGCAAAATGTATCCCATGATGATGGCAGGGTACATAACAGCAATACTGCTTTCATTTCATTGTCCATATCCATTTTCTGAGCCTGTAACTGGGAGAATATGGCATCAAACTCATTTAGATGAGCAGCAACACTATCTGTGTCCTTCATACGAAGGTCGTATAATTTTCTCATCAGATATACTTTATTTGATGCCGTCTCTTTTTCATATGTATTGCATAACTTCTTCCAAAGCTCCTCTGCACTTTCATAGTCTAATACTGTAAAGTAAACATTATCTGCTAGGTGCAAGCAAATGGTAGACCTGGCCATTTCATCTAACTCATCCCAATCATCTTCATCCATGTCAGCAGGCTTCTTTGAAATCCCATTTACTGGCTTCCATTGCCTTCTTTGAATCAGCACATCTTTAATCTGATTCTTCCATAGAGCAAAGTTTGTGCCATCAAATTTTCGGATCTCAAAATGGTCTTTGCCCTGCAAGTTATAGCTCCTCCTCGGAACGCTAGCACTAGACCCTGATCCACCGGATGTGCCTGAGACCTCTGATGCCATGATCGTAGAGAACTGAATAGAATGATAATGGAGCTAGAAGAGTCCAAACACCAACAAATAAGTGTATCAAGGAGTAAATCGACCACTATATAGTTGACTAAACCAGAAATCTGGAAAAATTTTGCCAGAGTATCCTCTGCAAAATTAGCATATGACCAGTGTCAAAGTATCATAAAGCTGCAAGTACTAACATGTCTACCTGCATAGTGAATCACTGACTCCACTGCATATAATCAGTTACCCAATAGAAGCCAACTAGGCTTATCGAGCACCTATGAACAACTATCATACATCTCCTATGGCGAGGCTGGGTAAGTCTTCCACCTGCATCACCGAAGAGACCCCGACATCTGGGTGTCTCCCAGTTAAGAAAACCTCACCACGACCCTCTTTATCAAACGTAAAAGGCTTTATGCAAAGAACGTAACCGCTATATCAATGCCCACATGGATGTACATAAGCGGTATCCACAGAAGCGTACATGGTGTGTATGTGCTCAATATATGCAGTAAAATGACACTGAAAGGCTGAATACACAGCCCAAAAAACTAGCCAATAACACCTGCAAGTGTCTGTCAACTCTGATGTTTTAGGCTTTAAAAACCTGCATAAATTTGCAGCGACTGCTCCCACCAAAACTGAAAACCCCTCGAGAAACCTGTAGTTTTACGAGTGTGGCTGAAAATACAGCCCCAAAGGTTGATATTTATTGTCTGAGAAGTACAAGGAACACTCTTCTTGATGTTCTTGGACCTGTGTGAAGAGAACTACGTGCGAAAGTACTCCAAAATGGCTCCAAAAACACCCCAAAATTGCTTCAGAAATAGGCTTTAAAAGCAAAAATGAAGCTTTGAGGGACCAAAACTTGTTCAAGGTAATGCCAACCTTAGTCTTTCCCCTTCTTCAAACACCACAAGAGTGTAGCTTAGTGGCAAGAGATTGCCGCGGTTAAGCGAGCTCTGGGGGGAACAGTACTGGGATGGGTGACCTCCCGAGAAGTACCGGGAACCTCTATATTCCTTGATCGTTGAGGTCCTCCCTCGCGCGCAGCCAACGGCACCAACGGTGACTTCGGTGACTCGGATGACAAGGTATGCCAAGGTCTATGCCTTGGTCGCCGCCTTAGTCGCCGCCTTGGAGAAAACCTGGGGGGGGGTGCTAGCTTCGCTCGCACAAAAGGAACAAAGCTTTTTCTTGCCTCGAACTGCTCTGATACCAGTGAAGTATTTCGATGCCGTGCACCACACTAGACTCTCCTTCTCGAGAGCTCCACGACGATATGCTCTAAGTAGAAAACCGAGCTCCTGTCGCCACACACAGTACTCCGTACAGATGTTGTAGAATACGCAGAAAACGCAGTACACAGGGAGCACGAAGACAGACTTCTTAGGTCTTACAAATGCGGTCGAACTTACAGTCTGTGACTGACCAGGCCACTATATGTTTTATTAAAAGAACATATACAAAGAAGTGTCCGGTGGCCATTTGGCCTTTCACATGGACACTAACAGTAACAAGAACAAGTCACTCCTGGAGATGGTGAGGTGTATGGTCAAGAGTAAGGCTTTACCACATAGTTTCTAGCTTGAGGTTGTCATGTGTGTAGCATATGTACTTAACATGTGTCCCACTAAAGCACTACAGTCTATCACTCCATACGAGGCTTGGAATGATCACAATCCATCTGTTGCTCATCTATGCGTTTTTGGTTGTTTGGCATATGCATTAGTGCATGAACAACATCACAAAAAATTGGATGATAAAGCAGTAAAATGTATTTTTGTTGGGTACAATTCTGAAAGTAAAGGCTATTGTCTGTATCATCCACGGACTAAAAGCATTCTGGTTAGCCGTGATGTGTTTTTGTGGAAGATGCTATTCAGCCATTGCTTTCATGTACTAAGCAGACATTTGTTAGCTCCAAAGACATGTATGATACTTTGTTGCCTCTTTTTACAGGTGGACGGTCTAGTGTTGGTCCCAATGAGGCAACTTCTCAACCTTTGTAGGTTTTATGTGATGATGCAGATCATTCCATTTCTGATGCTGAGTTACATGATGCACTAGTTGATGAGAGAGCTGATATTGAGCAAGCAAAAACTATGCCAAAATGGCTAGTGCAGACTTTGCATGACAGCAAATTAGATGCACCTCTATCATATTGTACTCGTTCAGGCTCTCATAGTGCCTCTTTTGCATCAGATTGCTATGCTATGGCTGCATCTAATCTCTGTGATGAGAATGAGCCTGTTTCGTTTGATGAAGCACAAAATTCAAAAAATTGGATGGCTGTTATGCAATCTGAATATGATGCTATAATGAAGAATGGTACTTGGTCTTTATTTGACTTGCCTCCTGGCAAGAAGGCCAATGGGACTAAGTGGGTATACAAGCTGAAGCGTAAGCCTGATGGTACAGTTGATAGGTATAAGGCTAGACTTGGTGCAAAGGGTTATGCGCACGAAAGAGGCATTGATTTTGATGAGACCTTTGCACCTACTTGCCGAATGACTACGGTTCATAGCATTTGTGCACTTGCAGCTCATCATGGTTGGAATGTACATTAGTTGGACATTAAAACAGCATTTCTGAATGGTGACTTGCATGAAGAAATGTATGTTTTTCAGCCTCGTGGCTTTGTGCAAAAAGGGCATGAAAACGAGGTGTGCAGGTTAAAGAAGGCATGATATGGTTTAAAGCAAGCACCACGTGCTTGGTATGAGAAGATACATGCCTATCCGATTGCACATGGTTTTGAGAATAGTCCAACTGAAAGCACCTTATATGTTAAGCGTGCTAATGATGTGCTTCTGATCATTGTTGTCTATGTTTACGACATGTTGCTCACTGGTCCTATTGAGAAGCATATTGCTGATTTTAAGGCTGATTTACATGCCTCATTTGAGATGTCTGATTTGAGGCATTTGCATCACTACTTGGGCATTCAGTTTATGCAAGTTGATGGTGGAATGGCTTTGTGTCAAATGAAATATATTGACACATTATTGCAGCATTTCGGCCTTGACGACTGCAAGCCTATTGCCATTCCTATGGAGACAGGTTTACGATTGAGTCTTCATGATGCTCGAGATGCATTTGGTGTTGTTCTCTATCAGCAGGCTATTGGATGCTTGATTTACTTATGAATTACTCGGTCAGATATTCAGTTTGTTGTCTCACATATTAGCAAGTTTATGCATTGCCTAGGAGTCAAGCATTGGCAGGCGATTAAGCGCATCTTTCGCTACTTGAGTGGTACTTGGCTACTTGGATTGTTTTATCCCAAGGGGGGATCACTACCACTCGTGTGTCCACTAGTGGCTTTTGCTTCATGCTTGGTAGCTCATGTATATCTTGGTTGAGCAAGAAGTAGCCTACTATGGCCACTTCCAGTTGTGAGGCTGAGTATAGGGCAGCTTTCACAGCGATTGTTGAGTGTGTGTGGCTCAGACGCCTTATGGCTGATTTGGGTGTTGGTCAGTCTTCTGCCACCACCATCTTCACTAACAGTTAGAGTGCATTGGAAGTTACGAGGAACCCTGTGTTCCATGCTTGCACTAAGCACATTGAGGTGCATTATCACTATGTCATGGAGAGGTTCTCTGCTGGGGAGATCAGCTTGGCATATGTGCCCACATAGGAGAACATTGTAGACCTTTTCGTGAAGGCTATGCCTAGGGAGAAGTTTGAAGCTTTCCGCAAAACTTTGGGCTTACTTCCTTTTGTGGAGTGATTTCCACATAGCTTGGCACTTCCTTATACATGAGTGCCAGCTCCTTGTTCACCGCATCACTCCGAGGGGGGGATTTGTTGATATATTTAGGTAGTGATGTGTGTGAACACACTAGGACCACCGGGGCACTTTTTTTCCTCTTTAGGAGGTTTTTTCCCCCTGGATTGTATATACACCTATTGCCCTAATGGGCTAGTTATATTTGTACATTCTCTAGTAATACATTCAGTATTGTGTGTTGTGATCCAAGCTTCTTCTCCTTCCTTGTGTTGTTTGCGTGCTTCCGCAGACGCCTATCTTCAACATGAATATTGGAGAAGATCAAGCTGATTACCTACGGAGTAGAGTTCGAACATAACCTAGCTATATGTCACTTTGGGAAAGCTAGTAATTACAAAATGAGTTTAGGATGACCTTTTATTAGACAACTTAGAATAGTACAAGATTGGGGAAGAGATGCATTGTATTTACAACACCAAGGGACAACCACAAAGATAAATTTGCATACATCTTCATATAGGGATGTGCCCCCACTACAATGGAATCCCATACATAAAGAAGAAGATGATTTGTTGATTCATAGTGCATGATCTAGTGATCAATCATAGATGTGCGAAGAGCTCAATTATGGATGTGCAAAGAGGCAAAACGTGAAGAAAACAAAACTCAATTATGGCCAATAGGACATTGGAATTATTGACCCATAGATGATCCAATATATATGCCTCAAATCTTCTCGTATGAAGCATTTGAACCACATGGATGGATGGAGATCTGAGCAACCTTAGATGTGTGTGTAAATGAGGAAGTATTAACCATGAATGAGTGTGTAGATAAAAAAGGTTACGATGTAAATCTTTACATGGTAATCCTTCAAGAAGTGGAAGCAGGAGAAGTACTGGAAAAAGAATGGAGTGAGGAATATGAAAGTATAGAAATGGAACCAGAATTTGATTTAGGGGAAAGGTATTTAGAAGCAATCTAGGCAAACAATGAAGGAGAAACACCTAAGGTGTTCATGATAGAAGCGACTCAAACAAGACAGGACAAGGAGGAAACATTAGATAAGGCAGAGCAACCGCTAGATCGTTTTGAAGTTCCCAAACATTTTAAGAGATACAAAGTAGAAGAGTGAAACATAGATATTCAAATGCCCAAGAGAGAAGCAACCAATGGAGAGGCTTATGATAATGAGGAACAAACTAAGAAAGTGATAGTAGCCATGGAAGAAGAAGAAGAGAGATGTACTTACATCGGAAAGGACATATCACTCGAAGAGGAAGAAGAACTGATAGCACTAATAAGAGAATATCAGGATGTATTTGCATGGACCTACAAAGACCTCAAGGGAATAGATCCATCCATTTGTTCCCATAGAATCCCAATGACACTAGATGCAAAACCTTCAAAGCAATACACATACAATGATGTTTATTCGGCCAAGATTAAAGAAGAGATTGACAAGATGTTAGTAGTCAGCTTCATTTATGAGAGAGAGCACACTGAATGGGTAGCACCTTTGGTTGCAGTACCCAAGAACAATGGAAAATTAAGAGTTTGTATTAACTTAAAGAAAGTGAATGCAGCTACCATCCACGATAGCTACCCATTACCAATCACCGACCATCTATTGGAAAGAGTTGCAGGCAAGGAAGTCTATAGCTTCCTCGATGGATTCTCGAGTTATAACCAAGTAGCCATTTCTATGGAGGACCAACATAAGATAGCTTTCGCAACTGAGTGGGGAGTACATGATTTTAGAGTGATGCCATTCGGGCTCACCAATGCCCCCGCAACCTTCCAAAGACTGATGTGTCATGTGTTCAGGAAGTTTTAAGGAAGAGTATGGAAGTGTATGTAGATGATTTGTGCACCTATTACAGTCAGAGAAGTGATAACCTCCAAGAACTACAGAGGATATTGCTTCTTTATGTTAAGACAAGGAAAGCTCTTTTGCTTGAAGCCAAAAAAGTACGTCCTTATGTTAAGACAAGGAAAGATCTTGGGACATATTGTGTCGAAGAAGGGAATCTTGACAGACAAGGATAAGATTAAAGTAATCCTAGAACTGCCTAGACCTAAAAATGCAAAGGAGGTACAAGCTTTTATGGGTCATTTTGAGAACTATTGTCGATTTATCCACATGTATGCTATAAATGCTAATTTGCTATATGGGTTATTGACACAATCCACTTGGACTTAAGATTGTGAAAAGGGATTCAACAAATTGAAATGATGATTAAGTTTAGCACCTATCTTGAAGATACCCAATTGGAATAAACCATTCCATATCCACGTGGATGCATCTAATTATGCAATAGGATGCATACTAGCTCAACCAGTGGACAAAGGAAGGTTAGATCATCCTATCTCATATGCCAATAGATAGTTAAACTAGGCAGAGAGAAATTATACCACTACAGAAAGAGAAGGCCTAGGAATGGTGTAGGCAATCAAGAAATTTCAACATTACCTCCTAGCCAACAAATTCAAGTTCTTTATCGACCATCAGGCATTATTGTATCTGGTCAATAATGTTGGTGCATTTTACCCAAGCCTACATGCTTGATATATTTGATATCATCCTCATTTGTAAGTCACATGAGTAGTCATGTGAACACCTCTTGTAAAAGAGTTCATTTTTATCTCTTGTAATTGAAAAAAGAAAAAAGAAAAGGATGGCTTACCTCATGCATGATGTAAAAGCAATTTCGTGGCTCTAACTACCAAAAGCCACGACTTTTTGAGCTGAGGGAATATCTCCTAACTTTGGGGATCACTTTTAGGTGGAGCCATTTGAATTCGAATTCAAAACTCCCTCCAAGAATAGCTATAAAAGGAGCAAGAAGGAAGAGACGATTAGCAAGCCTTGTACGTGACTACTTCATGTCATTTTCTAGAGATTGAAGAGCTTACTCCATAGCTCTATCATTCTACTCCCATTGTGCAAAGATTCATTGCCAATGTGGTTGTAATCATATATGAATTTATACATTTATCATCATTCACTTCTCTGTGTTGTTCTCTGCTATACTCACTCAGAGCAGTACCTTGAGAAGGTCATATCTCGAGTTGTACTGATCCTTTTTCAGTGATTTAATGAGCATTAAATATCTCTTACGGTCTAGTTTTTGCATATCAATTTTCAAGGTCATCGGATTTATAGTTTTGGAGATATCTGTATTTTACTGCTCACTAGTCTATCTCTGCAGAGCCCCGAGAATGGTGGGCATGTTCCAGAAATTGATAAATCTTGTTCTCAGTGCTCAGTCCATCATTTGAAGTGTTTTAACTTGGATTGGGAAGCTTGCTAAGTCTATTTGCTATGCCCAAAAGGAATTTTTCTAATTCCTACCAGGTTGAGAGCACTGTTCATTCTTTCCAGCAGGCGTATGTCCAAAAATAGCAAGTTTTGGGAGCTAGTCATTTCGCTACTAGTCTGTCTTGACTTAAACTTTTGGGATACATGTTCCAAAGTACTTGGCTGATATTTTTGTGGATTTAGGAAGCTTAAAGGGTCTACTAGTCAACTCTGAAGTCTCAGTTGGCTGGTGTGAAGCTGGTTGTAGCAGCACCTACTCATCTTTGGATTGCATCCACCATCTCTCTTCACAGTGGTATCAGAGCATAGTCAAGCAACATGGGACATGGATTTCCATCAACAATTGACAAATTGGATCGAAACAACTACCCGGCATGGTCTCTAAGGATGGAGGCTTACCTTCAAGGGAGGAATCTATATGGATTCATATCCGGAGATGAAGCAATGCCAACCATGAGGAACAAAGGGCAACCATCACATGAAGAAGTGGAAGGACTTTTGAATTGGTGTTCGAAGGATGCACTTGCAAGGTCCTATATTCTAAACTCAATCTCTGATTTTCTTTTACCTCATGTCAAGGGATGCAAGACATCAAGAGAGACCTGGAATGCACTTGCTTCTTTCTTCTCTTCCAACACTCGAGTAAGGAAGAACCAATTGTGGATGGAGTTCACAACAATGAAGAAAAGCCCCAAGCAAAATGTGACTGATTATGTCACAAAGATGAAGGAGATTTCCGACCAACTTGGAAGCATTGGAGAGGTAATTGAAGAGGAGCAAATCATAAGACAAATCATGAATGGAATCAAAGCAGACGACAAGTGGGAGTCATTCAGAACAGCCATGGATTTATACATGGATATGCATGTACCCGACCTCAACACACTCATGGGCCAACTCTTCACTCATGAAGCAAAGATTAGCAAAGGTGGTGAGTCCTCAAGAGGTAATCAAACTTCTGCCTTATATTCTGATAAAGCTAAGGTCAAGGACAAGTCAAAGAATAGAAAGAATGAAGATGAAGGAAGCTCTTTCCAAGCAAACTTTGCAGGTAGAGGAAGAGCTAGAGGAAGAGGCAGAGGTGGAAAGCAAGGCAGGGGGAGATTCCAATCATCTCAACCTTGCAACATATGTGGCTTATCTAACCATACTACTGAAGAATGTTTCAGGAACCCAAGGAACTCAAGAGGAAGAGGATTCAATAGAGGTGGCTATGGATCAAATAGAGGTAGATACAATGGAGGCTACAACAACAAAAACTACTACAACAACAAGTACAACAACAACAACAACTATCAAAGTGGCCATAGAGGAAGAAGAGATTACAATAACTATGCAGAGGACCAAAGTCAAGAAGATTCATTATTGATTATGAATCTATCAGCGAAGAAGGGTAAGGATGATGATCACATATTTTACATTGATTCGGGATGCTCGAACCATGTAGCAGGAAATGTGGCTTTACTTTCTGATTTGGAAGATCCTCATAACAAGCATGAAGTGCAGACAGGAGATGACACAAAGCACTCAGTGGACAAGATAGGTAATGTGAAGACATCAGATGGGAATATGAACCTCTTAAGCAAAGTCTTGTATGTCCCTACAATTACCAAAAATTTAATAAGTGTTGGACAGATTGTTGAAAAAGGATTGCAGGTTAGATTCAATCGATTTGGAGCATATGTTGAAGACCCAAGGCAAGGCTTTCGAAGGATTGCCAAAGGAGAAAAGACAGGAAGGCTTTTCACTTTTGAAGTGGAGGAGAATACTTCTCTTCTGAATTTGATGCCTTCTTGCATGAAAGAGGCATTGAAAGGGAAGTCACTACAAGGTATACACCCGAATTCAATGGTGTAGCAGAGAGGAGGAACAGAGCTATTGTCGAAGCAGCAAGGTCCATGCTCAACGAAAAGGGATTGCCAAACTACCTATGGGCAGAGGCTATGTCTACAGCCACATATCCCATAAATAGACTTCCATCTAAGTCACTAGATGGAACCACTCCATATGAAGTGTGGAATGGAAGAAGACCTAGTCTAGAGCATTGCAAAATCTTTGGATGCTTAGCCTATGCTCACATTCCTTCTCAAGTAAGAGGGAAATTGGATCCCAAGGCAGAGAAGTGTATATTCATTGGTTATGATCAAAACCAAAAAGGATATAGATTGTACAATCCAGCCAATAAAGGATTTTCTGTGAGTAGAGATGTAATTTCTGATGAAAACAAATCATGGTTTGATGATGACAGGAAAGTGAAGCTGCCTTATGACTTGGATGAAGATTTTCCATCACTTCAACCAAAGGAGCCAAAGCAGATTGAAGAAAGTGATTCGGAGATTGACCTAGAAGACTTGGAAAGACTAAAGCTATGGAAGAACAAAGGAAAAGCAAAGATGCAGGATGCTACATATGGACCCGAGAGCTCACATCAACCACTTAGAAGGTCTTCAAGGGAGAAGAAGAAACCAGAGAGGTCTGGTTATGATACTTCTTTGATCACCAAGCACTCAATCTACATTGCAAAGGATTCAACCAATGAAGAACCTACCACATTTGAAGAAGCACAAAGCAAGAAAGCTTAGAGAGATGCAATGGATGAAGAAATGGAAGTCTTGAAGGAGAATGACACTTGGGAGCTTGTACCTAACAAGCCATCTATGAAGATAATCGGATCTCGATGGATATACAAAATCAAGAGGAATCCAGATGGAAGTATAAATAGACAAAAAGCAAGGTTAGTTGCTAAAGGGTTTTCTCAAACCCATGGTATTGATTATGAGGAGACTTTCTCTCCTGTTGCAAAAATGCCTACAATTAGGGTTCTCATTAGTCTTGCTGCATCTAGAAATTGGAATCTTTATCAACTTGATGTAAAGAATGCTTTCTTGAATGGATGGATTTCTGAGGAAGTGTATATGGCACAACCTCCTGGATATGAGGATGCACATCATCCTAACTATGTATGCAAACTAAAGAAAGCTTTGTATGGATTGAAGCAAGCTCCAAGAGCTTGGAATTTCAGATTGGTGACTTATTTGCAGGACCAAGGATTCAAAGCTAGCAAGGCGGATACCTCTTTGTTCATAAAGAGGAATTGATCTAAAGTGATCTATTTATGTGTGTATGTTGATGATATTATTATCACAGGCAATGATCTTGAAGGAATCAAACAGGTAAAGAGTCAAATGAAGGAGGAGTTCAAAATAAGTGACCTCGGACCACTCACTTATTTTCTTGGATTGGAGTTGATCTACACAGATTCAGGTATATACATCACACAAAGGAAGTATGTCCATGACATGCTCGTCAAGTTCAAGATGGAAAATACCAAGTGTGCAGGTACACCTATGGAGCAAAATCATAAGCTTAGTGCTTATGAAGGAGAGCCAATTGAAGACATCACAAGCTATCAAAGCTTGGTTGGAAGTTTGAACTATGCAACACTCACAAGGGTGGATATATGCTATAGTGTTAGCATATTGAGTCAGTTTATGCATAAGCCGAGAAGACCACATATGGAAGCGGCCAAGAGAGTCCTCAAGTACCTAAAGGGGACCATGAATGAAGTTTTGTTCTATTCATATACTTCAGATATTGAGCTAAAGGTCTACTCAGATGCCGATTGGGCCGGATCTAAAGATGATAGAAGAAGCACATCAGGGTATATATCATTTGCAGGTTCAAAAATCATTTCTTGGTCATCGAAGAAGCAACCAACCGTGGCATTATCTTCTACTGAAGTAGAATATAGAGGTTTGGCTAATGCAACTCAAGAAATCATGTGGTTAAAGTCTTTGTACACAGATCTTGGACTTCATTCTTCAACACCTCATATTTTTGGGGACAACACAAGCTCACTACATCTAGCAGCTAATCCGGTATATCATGCTAGAACCAAGCATATTGAAGTCCACTACCATTACGTAAGGGAGAAGCTAATGAGCAAGGATATTCAACTATCCTATGTCTCTACAGGTATGCAATGTGCCGACATGTTGACTAAAGCTCTTAATGGTACAAAATTAAGTAGATTCAAGTTGATGATTGGCTTGCAGGAAATCAAGGACAATTGAAGACTTATTTGAAGGCCAAGCATGTTAGGCTTGAGGGGGAGCTGTTGGTGCATTTTACCCAAGCCTACATGCTTGATATATTTGATATCATCCTCATTTGTAAGTCACATGAGTAGTCATGTGAACACCTCTTGTAAAAGAGTTCATTTTTATCTCTTGTAATTGAAAAAAGAAAAAGGAAAAGGATGGCTTACCTCATGCATGATGTAAAAGCAATTTCGTGGCTCTAACTACCAAAACCCACAACTTTTTGAGCTGAGGGAATATTCCTAACTTTGGGGATCACTTTTAGGTGGAGCCATTTGAATTCGAATTCAAAACTCCCTCCAAGAATATCTATAAAAGGAGCAAGAAGGAAGAGGTGATTAGCAAGCCTTGTACGTGACTACTTCATGTCATTTTGTAGAGATTGAAGAGCTTACTCCATAGCTCTATCATTCTACTCCCATTGTGCAAAGATTCATTGCCAATGTGGTTGTAATCATATATGAATTTATACATTTATCATCATTCACTTCTATGTTTTGTTCTCTGCTATACTCACTCAAAGCAGTACCAGAAGGTCATATCTCAAGTTATACTGATCCTTTTTCAGTGATTTAACGTGTGTTGATAGCTCTTAAGGTTTAGTTTCTGCATATCAATTTTCAAGGTCATTGGATTTATAGTTTTGGAGATATCTGCATTTTACTGCTCACTGGTCTATCTCTGCAAAGCCCCGAGAATGGTGGGCATGTTCCAGAAATTGATAAATCTTGTTCTCAGTGCTCAGTCTATCATTTGAAGTGTTTTAACTTGGATTGGGAAGCTTGCTAAGTCTATTTGCTATGCCCAAAAGGAATTTTTCTAATTCCTACCAGGTTGAGAGCACTGTTCATTTTTTCCAGCAGGTGTATGTCCAAAAATAGCAAGTTTTTTTGGGAGCTAGTCATTTTGCAACTAGTCTGTCTTGACTTAAACTTTTGGGATACATGTTCCAAAGTACTTGGCTGATATTTTGGTGGATTTAGGAAGCTTAAAGGGTCTACTAATCAACTCTGAAGTCTCAGTTGGCTGGTGTGAAGCTGGTTGTAGCAGCACCTACTCATCTTTGGATTGCATCCACCATCTCTCTTCACAAATAAGCCTTGTAATATGTGAAGGCTAGTGAGATGGTTCCTATTACTAATGGATTTTGATTTTGAAGTAGTGTTCAAGAAGGGAAATACTCATGTAAGAGAAGATCAACTATCTCGAATGACACACAGAGAACCACCCAATGGAGTGGTTGATGACCTACTAGATACGTACCTGTTCAAGTTAGAAGTGTGTCCAATATGGACGGAAAAGTTAATACCAATCCTCACACATTGACCACGCCATAGGATCAACAAAGACACTAGAAAAGGATTCTTACAATCATGTAATTTACATATTGTAGCAGGTAGTTTGTACTACAAAGAGCCAAACGGCGTATTACTAAGATGTGTCTAAGAAGCTGAAAAGAAAAATCTAATGGAGCAAGCTCCTGTGAATCAATGGAAAATTCATAAAGGAGTCCATGGAACATTAAGAGAATTGAAAAGATTGGGAGTATACTGGCCATCCATGACAAAGGACATACACGAACACATTAGTAGTTGCCAAGAATGCCAAGAGAATACTCCAGAGGACCATGCATCTTTACAATTCTCTACAATAGCACCAACCTGGAGTGAGGCACTGGTAAAATTCTTGAAAACACACAAGCATCAGGAAGGAGCTAATCTAGCAAGGAAGTGAACCCTATGGGAAATGAGTAAGGACTACACAATAATTGGAAAATAATTATTTAAAAGAGGATAGGACAATCACCTACGGCTATGTGTCCATGAAGGAGAATATTTACCCATTTTAGAGATGGCACATGCAAGAGCTGCGGGAAGACATTTTCCAGCTGAAAGAATTGTAAAAATGATTCTCTTTGTAGGCTTGTGGTGGTCAACTCTACACATGGACGCTGACACATATGTACGAAGTTGTGAGGTGTGCCAAAAAATAAAGTATCCTATAAGAAGAGATGATATGCCTTTAAGACCCATGACCTGCACAAGAGCTTTTTCAAAATGGGGCATTGATTTCATAGGACCTATAAATCCTCCAACCAAGGGATCACATGCGAAATATATATATATATATATAATAGTGGCAACATACTATCTAACAAAATGTGTAGAGGCAAAAGCAACGAGGAAAAATGATGCACAAACCACAACTAAATTTCTATTTGAAAATATATTTACTTGCTTTGGATTACCAATAGAGATAGTGAGCAATAGGGGAACACACTTCATCAATGAAGTAATAGAATCATTGATGAATGAATTGTTGGTGATTCATAAAAAATAAGCCCCTTACCACCCCAAGCTAATGGTCGGGTGGAAAGTTCCAACAGATTATTGTGCATAGTGTTAACAAAAATAGTCAACAATGAGAGATCTGACTGGGACAAACAATTGCATCATTGAGCATCATTACAATGCCAATGACTTTGTACAATCATGTTCTATAATACATATAGCTCATTGAACATCTCTGTTTACTTCTTTGTTATGACTACTCAGAACAATCAACTTCTTCTAGTTATATCTCAGTGAATACTCAACCATTTTACATAATCTTTGGCTTGTTGGAACCAACGTGAAGTCTATTACTGTCAAAATTTCAAGGCATTTGGTTCAGGCATCTGGGAGAAATCATCTTTGAAGTGCTCATTGGTCATCTACTGGTTGTTCCCTAAAAAGTCAAGGGTAAGATCTAATTTTCTAAAGTTATTTCTCATAGCATAGTTGATCATTTTAAATGATTCCACTTGCAATCATTAGCTATCTAAGCTAATTGAATTCCCTCAAAAGGAATTTTTTCAATTGTTACTATAGTATGAGCTCTAAATAAAAAAGCCAGCATGTGTATGGACTAAAATAGCAAGCTTTTCAACACTAGCTATTCTTGAACTAGTCTTTTTTGGATTAAATGTTTCAAGCATCAATTACAAAGTACATAGGTACTTTCTTGGTTTCATTTGCAAGCTAAAAGGGCCTACTTTATAAGTCTGAAGTATATCAGGGCTGGTAAAAAGCAGGTTTTAGCAGTACCACCTCACTTCCTTGAGGTATCCATCCATCTCTCCCAACAAAACTAACTTCTTGTTTTATTTTAGGATTAAAATTAAAACAAAAGTATGGTAAGGTACCTTAGTTACTTACAAAAGGGGGTACGAAGCAGAGGAAAGGACATAATAATGAACCACACATAAACACGTGGAATTGGTTTCTTGTGTAAACTAATTCTATACTACATTACGAGTGTAGTGGCTTTCGAAGACTCCGAAGCAAGGATTCAAGATGAAGTGTTGGAAATTCCAATGCAGAATGTAACGAAATCCAAAGGACATTGGTTCTGAGAAGATGAACTAGCGGGAGAGCATTTGTTCTTGGTGACTATTAAGATCATGGATACAGACCACTAGTTTCCAGTGATGTCCCAAGACTTCAAGGTCTTACACGAGCTTCCCTCGATAGTGGATGTAATGACAAAAGCTCGAATCCATAAGTATTTCGAGTTACCAAACTATAAGCCAGATTTCTAGAGATGCACTCAAGTCGTGAACACCAATCATTCAGCCCTAGACAAACCATTAGTACCAGAAGTCAAGGTTCTTGATGCAGAAGGTGAATGGGTAACGATCCAATTCACACATGACCTAATCAAAGAAGCATTTGGATGGGTCAAAGACGGGACCACGGATCTAAAGGATGAAAGCCATGGAATTAAAACGTGAATGTTTGTGGACATAAATCTTGTGGATATTGAAGAAGAAGTCTAACAAGTGCATCAACATTTTTGTTTTCCCAACATGCACAGATACACAACACTACAAAAAATAATAGTGCAATTATTATCTCATGCCACCAAACAGATTGGCAATGAGATAAACCTAACACCCTATATTCAAGAACGCTTATTTGAGGCCAAGAAACAATGGGGTCAGAAGAAGTTTCTGAATGGAAGTATGGCTCTGACAATACTAATATACAATGCATTAGGAATTCGGGAATATCTCAAAGAGATGCCATCCTCAGCTGAAATGGTGAAGTATGTGAATCCAACCATAGTGCCGAGAAAGAGGAAAGGAATGAAGGTAACCAATGATGCGAGGTGCAAAGAGATTGCGAGAAGCATTGAAGGCAGAAGAAGCTACTCCTTCATCAAAAAGGGCACATACACTTCCTAGAACTAAAGTCAAATAATCCACTCCCATCATCGAAGAGGGATTGAAAGAGGCTGTGGAGGAAACTCACAAATACTTGGATGGACAGGTCAATATGCCAGCCCAAGCACATCATTACCTCCAAGCCCAAACAACATCTCTCTCAGGAAAGAGACTGAGGAAGTTCCATAGATATAGAGAATTGGGATTAGCTCATTCCAACTCCTCATCCAAAGTTCAAGAAGAACGTGAACCATCACCTATGAATGTGGACATTAGAAGTGAATCAAATGATGATGGTAAATGGGATGAAATAAATCAAGTCAAGGATTCAATTGAAGTAGAGAGCAAAAAGCCAGAACAAATTCTGGATGCAACACTTGGAAATGGACACAAAGCGAAGACAAAAGAAAAAGAGGATGTACACACATTAAAGATGAATGACACTACAAGGCTTCAAGTCACAGAAACTTATCTGAAGGTCAGGCTACCTAGAAGATTCCAAAGGAAGGAAAAGTACAAGGAGAAATGGAGGCACAAAAATCATTCATGCCTATAAGAATAGTAGCAGAGCCTTCACCTTTGGATGTAACCTTTCAAGGAAGTGCTACTAATTACTCCACATAAAGAAGAAGAACCCCAAATCTAGCTACAAATAAGACAATCCCATAATGAGATAGTACATGTAGAAAAGGGCAAAGATGTACATACATGCGAAGTGTCGAGCATACCAAAAACATGGCTCAATGTGGACGTGGCACAGTTAAAGCCAATCGTAAAGCAAATGATACAAATAGCCATGGAAACGCAACAACAACTCATGAAAGCAGATAATGATTATGATAAAGCTTTGATAGAGAGGAATCAATTCAAAACACTCAGAGAAGAATTATATGCAAGAATATTACAAGCCCAACAAGCACTTACACATAAAGAACGAGAAACAAAAGAAGTTATGTCAAGATGCAACCTACTCACTGAAGAAAATCAGAAGATGCAAAATCAGCTTACAGAGCTTCAAAGTAGGTATGAGACCAGTGAAGCCGAGAGGGTACACTTAACAAATAGAAGCAAACTACTAGAAGCTCAAATAAAAGTAAACATGGACGAGGCAGACAATCTAAGGAATAGAAACAAAGAATTGATGAATGCAATTTTGCTTAATCAACCTATGGAAGTCAGAAAATCAACACACTGATACACAGGAATCAAAAGCTCAAATAGCTATGTATGAAGATCAGTTAAAGCAAAAGTAGGTGCTAAAGGAAGAGTGGGAAAGGAAATATATGTATGATACAAATGAACTCAAAAAAAGGTGGAAGGCTACAGAAGCCAAAATTATAGAGCAATGTAAAGAAGATGCAGATCAAGTAGTAGTGCTTAGTGAACAACTCTTGAAGAGTAGGGACACACTCACAGTAGCCAATAACAAAATCATTAAGAAAGATGAAGTCATCGGAAGCCTCCCGACTTAATTGTCACAGAATAATCAAATGGGGACACCAATAGTTCAAAGCTCTCAAGCGGCTATTGTGGAGACTGAGGTATGTCCTCCTTTCTCCCCCCATACATCATTCACCAATGAACGAGGAAGAAGTAGAGAAGGGTGTTGATAGACATGAATGGAATATTGTAGAATTAAGCCGAAGTGAACGAGCACTACTAGTGTCCCAACTTATACAACAATTTGAAGATCAAGTCATGAAAGTAATGAAGAAAGCAAAGATCAAAAGTAAGAATTTAGAGCAAATTTTGAAGCCCTTCAGCATACCATAAGGATTACTAAAAGAAGAAACTAGGCAATATATCAAGAGAACTACGCAAAAAGAACCAGATCAAGACTTGGAGTTCAAAATGGATACATTCTCTTATACACAGGAAGAGTTTGACAAAGCAGATCTGACCTAGAGATGAAAATTTTTGGAAAAAATTTGACTCTAAGGGTGCATTGGGAGTCTACACCATACTTACTACAAGTAAATCCATCTTTTTGCCTAGTCCCTAGAAGAAGATCCAGGATGCAATTTTGGGAAGCACAGTGCCATGGAACAATCAATAATCAGTGGCTCAACTATCCATTATTACCAAGCCCACCACATAACTACTTACCTACAGAAGAATATATGGTATGTACAATAGAATTTTGGCTCTAGAGATATGCTTCAGTCTCGGACCTAGCAATAAAGATGAAAAATAAAGTACTGACCATGCTGCTCACAATATTGGAAGTCTTCAAACATGCTCAATGTACATTTTGAATTTTATCGGCATTAATCAAGGCACAGATGCCCTTATTTTTTATCTATCTATCATGCCTAGCCGACTTACTATCATGGCTATATAGTCGCACTTGATGTTCTTACCGAGTCTGTATATGCAGACATTTGAAGGAGCATTTTTCACAGGGTTTTTTGAAATGGATTCGGAAATTTTTGTCAAAATGACTTCCAATTTAAATGCTCGATTGGTGGCCTATGAATTAAGCTTCTTTGCAGATCATAGACAGGCACCAAATGATAGAGTAAAATCAACCCAATGGAAAGAACTAATGATATGGGAAACTAATTTGTTGAATCAAAGAGAGCAAAAATTCATTCAAACATACTCGTCACCAGAAAAAGCCTGTCGGGGACAACAGAGTTCAGAAGCAGGGACGTGTGGAGGGAGAATCAAGCAAGAGACGAAGAAGAAGAAAATCAAAAAGGAAAACTACTCAATGAATAAAACCACCCTCTGTCGAAAGCCTCACAGGGGCACATAACAGGCTTCATACGCATCAGGCTATAATATGAAAGAACGAGGTCCCGAAGTGTGTGAACAAAGATTAAACATAGGACCTTTGAAGCATCAACCAAAAGATAGCAATAGATGTAGTGCTTACCAGATGGTGCATGCAGTGAAAAGAAGTAAATAGGCTTCAACAATACAAGAGGGTCAGATGTGTGAGAACAAAGATTTATTTGAAGGCCAAAAGTAAGAAAGAGGTAGAGGTTGAAAAGCAAAAAAGAGTGACTAAGACAATCACATTGCTAGTCACTAGATACATGCGTGGTAGCCCGAATTATCACAGCAACCTAGATGTAAGCATGTATAGAATACCAAGGGGAGGACCGAAGCACAGGACTTAGGATCAGATAAAGTAACAAATTATCTAAAGGGCCTAACTGTTTCCTTGACCGTTGGGTGTGTGTATTGAACAAACAATAAGCAAGCCTCGAACAAGAAGCAAAGCCTATCAAGAGATGACAGAGACAAAGAGGGGGAGAGTGTTGCAGAGTAAAGAAGCACAGAAAAGAGAGCCCCAAAAATTTTGAAATTATGGGCACAAAATTTCTTCTTCAAATTCCTATGAAATACCTCATGAAACTATGTAAATGCACTAGAGGAGTCCTCTAGATGCATAAACCCCAATTATTGTAGCATAATCCTTGTAATATAGTAGGAGATTAGTGTTTTTCAATAAAAGTGACAATCTCTAGTGTGAAAGGACCAATTTTAGGGCACATGTATATAAGTCACTTGGTGACTCTTGTAAAGAAATTTTTGCCATTGTGAGAATTGAAGCGGATTTTTGAATTTGCCTCTTTCTTGTTGATTATCTTCTTCTCCAAGAGCTTTTGCGTGTGTGCAATGCTTGACATGTGTGTGTAGGACTCTTGTCTACCCCTTTCCATTGCTTTTGAACCATTGTAGTGCATGTGTGAGCCTTGAGGAGTTGTGGATGAGGTGTTGGTGTTTCCTACCATTCACTATTTTGCTCATAACTTGAAGTATGTTTGTCATATTCGACTGAAAATGTCGCAATTAGATGCATCTCATCGAGAAAACTCGCTTTTGACCATATTCAAAGTTCTAAGCTGAGAGAAAAGTTTGAAATTGTGCTTAGTACTGTAAGAAGTATTGCGACATGCATTTTCATAGGATTAGTGAGTTGGAGAGGTAGTTGAGACATTTCACATGCATTTTAGCATTGATACTTCACTTCTCATCAAGTGTGCACATGTCTTCATACACTTGGTATGTATAATCTCTCATATTTGACCTAAGGCTTCATGACTTAGGTACACACAAACCGATGGAAAAAAACTCTTAAAGAGAGAAAAAAGTGCCCCAATTGTCCTAGTGTGTTCACACATATCCACTACCTAAATATAGCAACAAATCCCCCTTGGGAGTGATGCAGTGAACGAGGAGCTGACACTCATGTATAAGGAAGTGCCAAGCTATGTGGAATCAATCTACAAAAGCCAGGTGAAAAAAACCTCCTAAAGAGGGAAAAAGTGTTGGTGATCCTAGTGTGTTCACACACATCACTAACTAAATATATCAACAAATCCCCCCGGGACTGATGCAGTAAACAAGGAGTTGGCACTCATGTATAAGGAAGTGTCAAGTTGTGTGGAGTCAATCCACAAAAGGAAGTGAGCCCAAAGCTTTGCGGAAAGCTTCAAACTTCTCCCTAGGCAGAGCTTTATGAAAAGGTCTACAATGTTCTCCTATGTGGGCACATATGCCAACTAATCTCTCCAACAGAGAACCTCTCCCTAACATAATGATAATTCACCTCAACATGCTTAGTGTGAGCATGGAACATAGGGTTCCTCGCAACTGGCAATGCGCTCTAACTATTAGTGAAGATGGTGGTGGCAAAAGACTGACCAAAACCCAAATCAGCCATAAGGCATCTGAGCCATACACACTCAACAGTTGCTATGAAAGCTTCCCTATACTCAGCCTCACAACTGGAAGTGGCCATAGTAGGCTAGGCTACTTCTTGGTCCACCAAGATATACATGAGCTACCAAGCATGAAGCAAAATCCACTAGTGGACACATGCATGTCATAGCAACCACCCAGTTAGAGTCAAAAAAAGCATGTACATGTGGTGGTAGTGATGCCCCGTTGGGATAAAACAATCCAAGTAGCAAAAGATGCACTTAACCGCCTACCAATCCTTGACACCTAGGCAATGTATAAACATGCTCATCTATGAGATAGAAAATTGAATATTTGGCCGAGTAACGCATAATTAAATCAAGCATCCAATAGCCTACTAATAGAGAACATCATCAAATGCATCTCCAGCATCATGAAGACTCAATCGTAAACATGTCTCCATAGGAGTGGCAATAGGTTTGCAGCCTTCAAGGTCCTGCAATAATGTGTCAATATATTTTGTTTGACACAAAGCTATTGTGCCATCAACTTGCATAAATTGAATGCCCAAATAATGATGCAAATGCCCCAAATTTAACATCTCAAATGAGGCATGTAAATCAGCCTTAAAATCAACAATATGCTTCTCATGAGGACCAATGAGAAACATGTCATCAATATAGACAAGAAAGATCAGAAGCACATCATTTGCATGCTTAACATATAAGGTGCTCTCAGTTGGACTATTCTCAAAACCATGTGCAATCAAGTAGGCATGTATCTTTTCATACCAAGCACATGGTGCTTGCTTCAAACCATATAATGCCTTTTTCAACTTGCACACTTGGTTTTCATGCCCTTTCTGCATAAAGCCATGGGGCTAAAAAACATACACTTCTTCATGCAAGTCACCATTCAAAAATGAAGTTTTAATATCCAACTGATGTACATTCCAACAATGATGATCTGCAAGTGCACATATGCTACGAACAGTAATCATTCAACATGTAGGAGCAAAGGTCTCATCAAAATCAATGACTCTTTCGTGAGCATAACCCTTTGCAACAAGCCTAACCTTATACCTATCAATTGTTCCATCAGGCTTACACTTCAGCTTGTATACCCACTAAGTGCCGATGGCCTTCTTGCCAGGAGGCGAGTCACATAAAGACCAGGTACCATTCTTCATTAAAGCATCATATTCAGATTGCATAACAACCATCCAATTTTTTAAATTTTGTGCTTCATCAAACGAAACTAGCTCATTCTCATCAAAGATACTAGAGGTAGCCATAGCATAGTAATATGATGCAAAAGAAGCACTATGAGAGCATGAACAAGTACGATATGATAGAGGTGCATCTAATTTGTTATCTCGCAAAGTATGGACCAGCCATTTAGGCATAGTTTTTGCCTCCTCTATATCAACTCTCTCATCAACAAGTGCATCATGTAAATTTGCATCAGAAATGGAATGATCTACATCATCACATGAAACCTATAAAGGCTAAGAAATTACCTCATTCGAATCAGCACTAGAATGTCCACCTATAAAAAGAGATAGCAAAGTGTCATACATGTCTTTGGAGCTAACAAATGTCTCCTTATTACATGAAAGTAATGGCTGAATAGCAATCTTCCACAACATCAAGACTAACCAAAATGCATTTAGTCTATGGATGATATAGACGATAGCCTTTGCTTTTAGAACTGTACCCAACAAAGATACATTTAACTACTTTATCATCCAATTTCAAGCATTGTTTTTTAGGCACTAATGCATATCCCAGACAACCAAAAACACACAGGTGCGGAACAGATGGCTTGCAACCATGCCAAGCCTCATATGGAGTGATAGACTGCAATGCTTCAGTGGGACACTTGTTAAGTACATATGCTGCACACATAACATCCTCAAGCCAAAAACTATGTGGTAAAGCATAACTCTTCACGATACACCTTGCCATCTCCATGAGTGACATGTTCTTCTGTTTAGCAACTCCATTCTCTTGAGGTGTATACCGCACTATAGACTGATGTTTTACCCCAGGTTCATCCAAAAATGCATTAAAATAAGAAGACATATATTCCCCCTTGATCAAAACGGAGGGTGCCCATTTTACATGCTAATAGATTTTCATCCAAAACCAAAAACTGTTTGAAGCACATAAACACTTTAGACTTTGCTTTCAATGGATATACCCATGCATGTGTGGAAAAATCATCAATGAAAATCATGAAGTAAAGATAGTTTCCAAAAGAGGGTGTTTGCATAAGACCACAAACATCACTGTGAACAAGCTACAATTTTTGAGTATCTCGAACTGAACCATCTTTTGGGAATGAGGAATGATTCATTTCAGCCTTCACATATATGTTTACTAGATGCCTTGAGTTTGGGCAAAGAGGACACCATTTTAGATTTTTGTAGGCATAGGAAACCAGGAAAATTTAGATGACCAAAGCATGGTGCATGCCAAAGCTTTGCATCTGACATAGTGTGAGAATCATGTACTGCGCATGCTGCATCATTCACAAGTCTATGAGCTTGTATAGCCCATGACATAAAATGCCAAAAGCAACAATGACGTCGCCATTTGATAGATCATGAATTGTACATCTATCATCAACAAATTTCACAACCAAGTCAATCTTGGATAAATTTGAAATTGATAATAGATTCTTCTTGATCCCTAGCACAAATAAAGCATCTGACAATGTAAAAGAACTACCATCAGCAGTAGTCAGAATGATCTTACCAACTCCCATGATAGGATGAAATAGGACATCTTCAATGCCATCTACATCACCTTCAACAACTATGTTTGTAGGTGAAATAGGACATTTTTCAACACCCTGCACAATAAACCATAGTCCTTCTACAACCAATACATGACACATCATATAAGCCCATAATGGGAAATCGGTACCGTCCAACTTATCCTCAATAGCCAACATACAAAATACATCACTGCTGTCAACCATGGCCACTAACAAAAATACCCTGATGCAGAAAAATGATTGTATCTTAAAAAGTTGAACAGAACTACTCTGTTGAGTTATGGTAAACCTATAGGAGACTTTGAGTTGCTTATATTGGTGAACCAAAACCTGTATATATCTTTGGAACAAAAAGAAAAAATTGCCTACACAAGCACCTCAATAGTGCATTAGAGGCCAAAACAAGCTCAGATCCTGATTTTGACACCACAGGGAAAAGTTATTTTGAACTCCTATTCACCTTGAGTATGGTCACCAAATTTCATGCGATTTTGAGACTATGACCGGAAGGGTGTTGATGACACGCTAGATGAAATGGGGACCTGCTTTGATAAAAATTGTTGGAGTTTGAGGTCTATGGAAGCACGCAAAGGATACAAGGAAGAAGAAGAAGCTTGGAGCAAAACACACAATACTGAATGTATTACCACAAGAATCTACAAAGATAAGTGACCCATTAGGGCTATAGGCGTATACACAAGTCGGGGGGCAAAAACTCCTAAAGAGGGAAAAAAGTGCCCCGGTAGTCATGGTGTGTTCACATACATCATTACCTAAATATATCAACATCATATGCCAAACTGATCTCTCCAGTAGAGAACCTCTCCCTGACATAATGATAGTGCACCTCAATGTGCTTGGTGTGAGCATGGAACACAGGGTTCCTCACAATTGCCAATGTGCTCTGACTTTCAATGAAGATGGTGGTGGCAGAAGACTAACCAACACCCAAATCAGCCATAAGGCGTCTAAGCCATACACACTCAACAGTACCTGTGAAAGTTGCCCTATACTTAGCCTCACAATTAGAAGTGGCCACAATAGGTTGCTTCTTGCTCAACCAAGATATACATGAGCTACCAAGCATGAAGCAAAAGCCACTAGTGGACACACGAGTGTCATAGCAACCAGCCTAGTCAGAGTAAAAATAAAAAGCATGTAAATCTGGCGGTCGTGATCCCCCTTGGGATAAAAAAATCCAAGTAGCCAAGTACCACTCAAGTAGCAAAAGATGTGCTTAACCACCTGCCAATGATTGACACTTGGGCAATGCATAAACCTGCTCATCTATGAGACAACAGAGTGAATATCTAGTCGAGTAATGCATAAGTAAATCAAGCATCCAACAACATGTTGATAGAGAACAACATCAAATGCATTTCCAACATCTTGAAGACTCAATCGTACACCTGTCCTAGGAGAAGCAATAGGTTTACAGTCTTCAAGGCCAAAATGCTCCAATAATGTGTCAATATATTTTGTTTGACACAAAGCTATTCCACCATCATCTTGCATAAATTGAATGCCCAAATAATGATGCAAATGCCCCAAATTTTTACATCTCAAATGAGGCATGCAAATCAGCCTTAAAATCAGCAATATGTTTTTCATGAGAATAGTGAGCAGCATGTCATCAACATAGACAACAATGATCAGAAGCACATCATTTGCATGATTAACATATAAGGTCCTCTCAATTGCACTGTTCTCAAAACCATCTCCAATCAGGTAGGCATGTCTTTTTTCATACCAATCATGTGGTGCTTGCTTCAAACCATATAATGCTTTTTTCAACCTACACACTTAGTTTTTATGCCCTTTTTGCACAAAGCCACGAGGTTGAGAAACATACACTTCTTCATGCAAGTCACCATTCAGAAATGCAATTTTAATGTCCAACTGATGTGCATTCAAACCATGATGAGCTGCAACTGCATAGATGCTATGAACATTAGTCATTTGGCATGTAGGAGCAAAGGTCTCATCAAAATCAATGCCTCTTTCCTGAGCATAACCCTTTGCAACAAGCCTACCCTTATACCTATCAATTCTTCCATCAAGCTTATGCTTCAACTTGTATACCCACTTAGTGCCAATGGCCTTCTTGCCAGGATTCAAGTCGCATAAAGTCCAAGTACCATTTTTTATGATAGCATCATATTCTCATTGCATAGCAGCCATCCTATTTTCTGAATTTTGTGCTTCCTCAAACAAATATGGCTCATTTTCATCACAGAGACTTGAGGCAGACCTAGCATAGCAATATGATGCAAAAGAAGCATTATGAGAGCCAGAATGAGTATGATATGACAAAGGTGCATTAATTTGCTATCACGCAAAGTTTGCACCAGCCATTTTGGCATAGTTTTTGCCTCCTCAATATCAGCTCTCTCATCAACAAGTGCATCATGTAAATCTGCATTAGAAATGGAATGATCTGCATCATCACATGAAACTTATAAAGGCTGAGAAGTTGTCACATTAGGACTAGCACCAGATTGTCCTGTAAAAAGACGTAGTAAAGTGTCATACATGTCTTTAAAGCTAACTGATATCTTCTTAGTACATGAAAGTAATGGTTGAATAGCATCTTGCACAAAAACAACATCATGGCTAGCCCAAATGCATTTTGTATGTGGATGATATAGATGATATCCTTTGCTTTCAGAATTATACCCAACAAAAATGCGTTTCACTACTTTATCATCCAATTTCTTGTGTTGTTGTTCAAGCATTAATGCATATGCCAGACAACCAAAAACACGCAGGTGAGCAATAGATGGCTTACGACCACTCCAAGCCTCATATGGAGTGATAGACTACAATGCTTTAGTGGGACACTTGTTAAGTACATATGTTTACACATAATAGCCTCGAGCCAAAAACTATGTGGTAAAGCTTGACTCTTGACCATACATCTCGCCATCTCCATGAGTGACGTGTTTCTCCTCTGAACATCTCCATCATTTTGATGTGTATATGGCACTATAGACTGATGTTTTGTCCCACATTCAACCAGAAATGCATTAAAATTAGAAGACATATATCCCCCCCCCTCGATGAGAACGGAGGGTGGCTATTTTACATGTTGATAGATTTTCAGCTAAACCCAGAAACTGTTTGAAGCACATAAACACTTTGGACTTTGCTTTCAATGGATATACCCATGCATGCTTGAAAAAATCATTGATGAAATTCATGAAGTAAAGATAGTTTCCAAAAGAGGGTGTCTACATAGGACCATAGACATCAGTGAACAAGCTACAATTTCTAATTAGCTCAAATTGAAGCGTCTTTTGGGAACGAGGATGCTTTATTTGTGACAGGGATCTAAGTAGCTCACTTTGTCAATGCTTTATTTGTGACAGGGATAAAAAAGAACCTGTTATCAGTTTTTGCACTAGCCAAGATTGGCTTGGTTGTGAAATTTGTTGATGACAGGTGTACAGTTCATGATCTATCAAACGGCGATGTGATTATTGATTCTGGAATTTTAGATCGTGGGTTGTATAAGCTCATAGACTATGAAAGATTTGTAAATGACTTGGCATGTGCAGTACATGCTTCTCAGGCTATGTCAGATGCAAAGCTTTGGCATGCATGCTTTGGTCATCTGAATTTTGCTAATTTTCTATGCTTACAGAAATCTGAAATGGTATCCTCTTTACCCAAACTTGAGGGACCTGGAAAACATGTTTGTGAAGACTGTATTTTGGGCAAAATATAGCGTTCGTCCTTTCCAAAAGATGGTTTAGTTTGGGCTACTCAAAAATTGTAGCTTGTACATAGTGATGTCTATGGTCCTATGTAGACATCTTCTTTTGGAAATTATCTTTACTTCGTGACTTTCATCGATGATTTTTCCAGGCGTGCATGGGTATATCCATTGAAGGCAAAGTCTGAAGTGTTCATGTGCTTCAAATAGTTTTTGGTTTTGGTTGAAAATTTATCAGCATGTAAAATGGGCACCCTCCGTTCTGATCGAGGGGGGAATATATGTCTTCTGTTTTTAATGCATTTTTGGCTGAACGTGGGATAAAACACCAATGTACAGTGCCATATACACCTCAACAGAATGGAGTTGCTGAACGAAAGAACAGGTCACTCATGGAGATGGCGAGGCGTACAGTCAAGAGTCAGGCTAAAGCGTTGCAGTCTATCACTCCATATGAGGCTTGGCATGATCGCAAGCCATCTGTTGCTCATCTGCGTGTTTTTGGTTGTTTGGCATATGCATTAGTGCCTGAACTACGTCCCAAAAAATTGGATGATAAAGCAGTAAAATGTATTTTTGTTGGGTACAATTCTGAAAGTAAAGGCTATCGTCTGTATCATCCATAGACTAAACGCATTTTGGTTAGCTGTGATGTTATTTTTGTGGAAGATGCTATTCAGCCATTGCTTTCATGTACTAAGGACACATCTCTTAGCTCCAAAGACATGTATGATACTTTGCTGCCTCTTTTTACAGGTGGACAGTCTAGTGCTGGTCCTAATGAGGCAACTTCTCAACCTCTACAGGTTTCAGGTGATGATGCAGATCATTCCATTTATGATGCAGATTTACATGATGCACTTGTTGATGAGAGAGCTGATATTGAGCAGGCAAAAACTATTCCAGAATGGCTAGTGCAGACTTTGCATGATAGCAAATTAGATGCGCCTTTGTCATTTCATACTCGTTTAGGCTCTCATAGTGCCTTGTTTCATCAGATTGTTATGCTATGGCTGCATCTAGTCTTTGTGATGAGAATGAACCTGTTTTGTTTGATGAAGCACAAAATTCAAAAAATTGGATGGCTATTATGCAATGAGAATATGATGCTATAATGAAGAATGGTACTTGGTCTTTATGTGACTTGCCTCCTGGCAAGAAGGCCATTGGCAGTGAGTGGGTTTACAAGCTAAAGCGTAAACCTGATGGTACAGTTGATAGATATAAGGCTAGGCTTGTTGCAAAGGTTTATGCGCAAGAAAGAGGCATGGATTTTGATGAGACCTTTGCACCTACATGTCGTATGACTACTGTTGAGAGGATATGTGCACTTGCAGCCCATCATGGTTGGAATGCACATCAGTTGGAAATTAAAACAACATTTCTGAATGGTGACTTGCATGAAGCAGTGTGTTTTTCAGCCCCGTGGCTTTGTGTAGAAAGGGATGAAAACCAGGTGTGCAGGTTAAAGAAGGCATTATATGGTTTAAAGCAAGCACCACGTGCTTGGTATGAGAAGATACATGCCTATCTGATTGCACATGGTTTTAAGAACGGTCCAACTAAAAGCACCTTATATGTTAAGCGTGCTAATGATGTGCTTCTGATCATTGTTGTCTATGTTGATGACATGCTGCTCATTGGCCCTATTGAGAAGTATATTGCTTATTTTAAGGCTGATTTACATGCCTCATTTGAGATGTCTGATTTGGGGCATTTGCATCATTATTTGGGCATTCAGTTTATGCACGTTGATGGTGGAATGGCTTTGTGTCAAACAAAATATATTGACACATTATTGCAGCACTTTGGCCTTGAAGACTGTAAACCTATTGCCACTCCTATGGAAACACGTTTATGACTGAGTCTTAATGATGCTGGAGATGCATTTGATGCTGCTCTCAATCAGCAGGCTATTGGATGCTTGATTTACTTATGCATTACTCAGCTAGATATTCAGTTTGCTATCTCACATATGAGCAGGTTTATGCATTGCCCAGGAGTCAAGCATTGGCAGGCGGTTAAGCGCATCTTTTGCTACTTGAGTGGTGGCTACTTGGTTTGTTTTATCCCAAGGGGGGATCACTACCGCCAGATTTGCATGCTTTTTTTTACTCTGATTGGGCTAGTTGCTATGACACTCGTGTGTCCACTAGTGGCTTTTGCTTCATGCTTGGTAGCTCATGTATATCTTGGTTGAGCAAGAAGCAGCCTACTGTGGCCACTTGTAGTTGTGAGGCTGAGTATAGGGCAGCTTTCACAACAACTATTGAGTGTGTGTGGCTCATATGCCTTATGGCTGATTTGGGTGTTGGTCAGTCTTCTGCCACCACCATCTTCACTGAGAGTCAGAGCGCATTGGCAGTTGCGAGGAACCCTGTGTTCCATGCTCGCACTAAGCACATTGAGATGCATTATCATTATGTCAGGGATAGGTTCTCTGCTGGGGAGATCAGCTTGGCATATGTGCCCACGCAGGAGAACATTGCAGACCTTTTCATGAAGGCTCTACCTAGGGAGAAGTTTGAACCTTTCTGCAAAGCTTTGGGCTTACTTCCTTTTGTGGAGTGATTTCCACATAGCTTCCTTATACATGAGTGCTGGCTACTTGTTCACCACATCACTCCCAGGGGGGATTTGTTGATATATTTAGGTAGTGATGTGTGTGAACACTCTAGGACTGTCAGGGCACTTTTTTCCCTCTTTCGGAGGTTTTTTTCCCTCGGCTTGTATATACGCCTATTGCCCTAATGGGCTACTTATCTTTGTACATTCTCTAGTAATACATTCAGTATTGTGTGTTGTGCTCCAAGCTTCTTCTTCTTCCTTGTGTTGTTCGCGTGCTTCCACAGACGTCTAACTCCAACAAGAAAGGTATTTGAAGAATTTGCTAATCAATTTTAAAATGGAAGATTGCAGGGTAGCACCTACTCCAATGGAGGTGAATCATAAGTTGGGCAGATATGGAGGAGAAGACTTCAAGGATATGAAGCTATATCAAAGTCTGGTTGGTAGTCTAATCTATGCTACATTAACTAGGCCTGATTTGTCATATGCAGTTGGAGTGTTGTCTCAATTCAGGCATTGTCCTAGGAAAGAACATTGGGTTATAGGGCAAAGAGTGTTGAGATACATTAAGGGTACACTTAAGGAAGGTATGTATTATGGTTTTACCTCAAATACAAACATTAAGATATATAGTGATACAGATTGGGCAGGTAATCCTGATGATAGGAGATCAACATATCGATACTTGTGTTATGTGGGAGATAAGTTAATCTCTTGGTGCTCTAAGAAGCAACATACAGTTGCTTTGTCATCCACAGAAGCAGAGTACAAAGGAATGGTTGAAGCTGCAAAGGAAGTCATATGGTTGAAGACTCTCATGAAGAGTTTTGACATCATTCAGAGTACACCCACTATTCATGGAGATAATATGAGTTCATTGTATCTAGCTGCTAATCCTGTTTTTCATGCAAGGACTAAACACACCGAGATTCAGTATCACTTCTTAAGAGAGAAGATGATTAATAAGGAGTTTGAAGTCATACATACATCAACAAAAGATCAGATTGCAGATATGCTAACCAAAAGCTTGGATGGACCAAAGCTACAGAGATTCAAAGACATGGCAAGTATAAAGAAGATAGAGAAAACCTCGATTGATGATTGAGGGGGAGCTTTTGGTGCAAGTCAACCATCAATTGATGTCTTGGATAAAGACTTAAAGTCAAAAGATGAAGGAAAGATCAACAAATGAACTTTGAAGATAGTGCATATTCAATAAATGAAGACTTGTATACATATGTACATTAAACTTGTAGTTAGCTCACTTATACCTTTATTATGTTCATGAGCTTGTACATATATGCCTATATATACAAGTAGAAAGTGGGGGCAAGTATGAGAGAGTATGGGATGAGAAGAATTATAAGTTGTAAGAGTCATTAGACACTTTAGAAGTGAAGAAGATCTCTCTCATCATTAAGATGTAAATTTTCTGAGTAGAAAGAAAAATTGCACCCGATATTTCGATGAGTTCTCCTTTTGTGTTTGATCATTTCAAGAATTTGTTTGTAGATGTCTAATTCCATAGTTAGTGCTTCTATGGTTAAGATTTGAGACCCTAATTGTAAATAGGCTGAGAGAATTATGTGTAGGAACATTTGTATGTGAAGAAGTGGTGGGTGCCTTATGAAATAGGCGCAATCTCGATGGTCAAAGAATTGATTAGACCTCAGTGCATAGTGTAAAGTTTTACATAAATGAGGAGTCAGAATCTAAGTTGGAAGGTAATCCATCTATGGGTAAAAGCATTCGATTAAACAGGTTGTAGTTTGGGAGAACCATGCATTAGAAGTTTCAGGTGTCAAAGTCGACTATACAGGAGGACAGTTTCAAACATAGGTAGATTGTTTGAACCATTTCTCAAAATCTACTAAATCTTTTGAGAAGATTTAACTTGGAGAAGGTGGGAAACATTAGGCAACATCTCATAAAAAGTTTCATTGAAAATTTTACACATTTGGTTAGTCAATGAGTGAGTTATGTGCACGAGACTTTTCTGAGTAGTGACTTTCTTCACAGTTAGTGCAAATCTTGATAGTTTGGCATTGATCTTACAAATTTGATCAAAGTTTTGAGTTATTCTTGATATAGAAATGTTCTAACATCAAGGATAGCTTGTTCTTTTGGAGATTAACACTCTCCATCACCCCATGTATTTCAATCTTGACCTATCAACTTTGTCTACTGGCCAACATCTCCTTCGATTCTGGTCTAGGTATGTGAGTCTAGATGCATCCTCTGGATTGCTTAGCTCATATATAGTTACTAGATTTAACTCTTCTCCTTGTCCGCGTCAGTCGGTTTGTAAAAGTAGGTCTGACCCATGGATCAAATACACATCCACCAAGTAATCATCTTGAGGTATTAGATCCCCTCTTCAGACTTGAGTCACTATGGACTTGCATCTTGGAGTAGTCACAGTGTCTCCATCATTAGATCTCTCCGAAATTCCTTATTCCCCTAGTTCCCCTCTTTCATTGATCTAATCTAAGTTTTCAATCACTACATAGATCTGACCTAACTTGTCCATGTAAACCTCTCCTTCATACTTGACGGTGGGTCATGAAACTATTTCTGAATCAGGAGAGTTTACCATTTGTGCTGCGGACCTATTTATGCCATCAAGGTAAATAGGTACTCCTTGTAGGTTGGTGGACACATACTGTAAAGAGGTTTGGTATTCTCCCTCTATGATGGACATGAAGATCTCCCTCGGAATTGAATTGTGCATGTCTTATGAGGCCACGGGTAGTTCCTCCTTTGAGTCACTTGATGTGTCTGAGTAGATCGAGTGATGGCTTGCTTGATCTGCACTTCCTACCTATGAAATGACACTTCTCCGACTACTTAGCACCCTTCCCGACCTTAAGTTCATTCACCTTTTAAGTCTATTTCTTCCCTCTTCTTTCCCTTAGTTTTATCTTAGAATTCTCGGAGTTTAGTTGCAGTCTGTCTGGATTTCTCAATGCACGATACTACTCTGGATAATACCAATGGTGGACGATATGTTATTGGGCAGGCACGATATGATACCACTACAGATGATACCACTCAGACAACACAATACTACAACAATGATACCAACTTCCACGATACGATATTGGAATTGCAGACAATACAATACCTTGTGAGTTCATGATATGATACCCACCTATCTTGCGATATGACAATACCACTTTGAGCCATGATCGTGATACTTGCACTTGGTTGTTGGTGCAAGGCAATCAACAATTGAAGTTTTGATGAAGGTTTGAAAGTCAAGGAATGAAGAAAAGGTCAAGATATGAAGTATGAAGAAAGTACATGTTCAGAGAATGAAGATGTGTATACATATGTACATTAATTTAGAGCTAGTTCACTTATACTTTTGTATGGTGATGAACTTGTAGATATTTGCCAATATATACAAGTAAAAATGTCGGGGCAAATATGAGAGAGCATGTGAATATAGAATTTAGAAGTTGTATGAGTCAATAAACACTTTAGAAGTGAGTAAGATCTCTCTCATCACTCACATGTAAAGTTTTCCAGAAATGAAGAAAAGTTGCGCCCGATATTTCTGAGAGTTCTCCTTCTATGTTGAATCTTTTGTGAAATACTTTTGTACAAGTCTAACTCTATAGTTGATTGAACTCTGTACAAGTTTTCAGCTTCTAATTGTGATCAGGCTGTGAGAATTATGAGTAGGAACATTCATATGTGAAGAAGTGTTAAGTGTCTTCTGAAACAGGTGCAATCTTGATGATCAAAGAATTGATCATTTCTCAGTGCATAGTGTAAAGTTTTGCACAAATGAGGAGTCAAAATCTAAGTTGGAAAGTAAGCCATCTGTAGCTAAAAGCATGTGCATAAACGGGTTCTAGTTTGGGAGAACCAAGCTTAAGAAGTTACATGTGTCAAAGTCGACTGTAAAGAACTACAGTTTTAGACATAGGTGACTTGTTAAGATCCTTTCTCAAGATCTACTAACTCTTTTGGAATGATTTAACTTGGAGGAGGTGTGCAAACTATAGGCGACAGGTTGTGCAAAGTTTCATCAGAAAGTTTACACATTTGATAAGTCAATGAGTGAGTTATGTGCAGCAGATTTTCTGTGTAGTAACCTTCTTCACAATTTGTTCAAAATTTTGATAATTGATAATTGATCCTCTAAATTGGTAAATGTTTTGAGTTACTCGATATAGAGGTGCTCTAACTTCAAGAGTAGCTTGTTCTTTTGGAGATTAACACTCTCCATCAGTGGTATCAGAGCAGGAAGCATCAAAATTGAAAAAAGGAGGATCCCGACTGCTACAATCATAAAGAACTCAACATTTGAAGATTCAAAAGGTGAAAGCTTGAGAGCAAAGCTTGAGAAGAAAGCCATAAGACATCAAGGGAGACAAAAGGAACTTCATTCGAAGCAAAGGTAACCTTATTCCTCATAAAGCTTGAAGGATTTAATACACAGGTGAAGAAAGGATGGGATATTCTCTTCAGAACAGAGAAACTTGATAGAGAGAACTATCCAGCATTGTCAATGAGGATGGAAGCTCATCTTATGAGCAAAGACTTGATAGGTTATATTACAGGTGAAGAAGAAAAGCCTCAGTTCAGAGATCCTAGTGTTCCAACTAGGGAGGAATTATCAGATTTGAAGACTTGGATGAAGAGAGATGCTCAAGCCAGGAGCATTATCTATATGGGAGTTAATGAATACTTGCTACCTCACATTAGAGGTCTTGAAAGTGCAAGTGATATATGGAATGCTTTGGAGGAGCATTTCCAAAACACCACAAAGTCAAGGAAGGCATCCTTGTGGGAAGAATTTACCACATTCAAGAAGAAGGCCTCTCAATCCATCTCAGATTATGTAACAAGAATGAAGGATATTGCAGATGCATTAGGAGTAGTTGATGAAGATATTGAGGAGGATAAATTGGTAAGGAAAATCCTTACAGGTTTGAGAGGTGATGACAAATGGAAGCCATTCATTTTGTCTACTGAATTATCACTAGATCATTTTACTCCTGATTTAAATCAGTTGCTAGGACACATGCTAACCTTTGAGCAGGATGTCAAAGGTGAAAGTGATAAAAGTGAAGGTCAAACAATGTATTCAAAGGATAAGAAGAAGAATAGAAAAGGGAAACAACAAGCAAATGAAGATGAAGGAACAACTAGCCAGGCTAACTTCCTAAGATGAAGAGGAGGTGGCAAAGCTAGAGGAAGAGGCAGGAGTAATAAAGATGGAGTCAAAGCTTGATGGATTTGTGGTAAGACAAATCATTTAGCTCATGATTGTTGGCATAACACTCAGAATAATGGTGGATATAATCAGAACTTTAATTCAAGAGGAAGAGGTGGCAAAAATCAAAGAGGTAATTTCAGAGGTAGAGGTAGTAGAGGCTACTTTGGAAGAAATGCAGGTAGAGGTTTCCAAAGCCAACAATACAACAATACCTACTACAATTATGCTTCAGATAAGAAGGAGGATTCAACCTTGATCAGTGCATGATATGATATCAAGCGAGTATCGCGATACTAGGGAATTTTGGTATCACGATACCAAAACTCAATCAATCATCATACTGTAGCCAAATGTGGTCTAAATCTTAAATTTTTTTGTGCAAAGTGTGTATGTCTCTCTCCTCTTCCCTTCGAGCTCATTGTCCGACACAAAAACTCACTCCAACCCTTTTGTTCTACCCCCAATAGCATTTATGCACTAGGTCACATTTTTTAGTAGTTGTTTTGATTTTTCAAGCTTACATGACTCAAGTTCTCACCTTTAATAATGTGTTTCCTTAGCCTTGCCCTTAGCACCTCTTTTCTCTGTGCACTCTCCACAATATGATCTCTGTGATACCAGTCGCTCTACACTCATGATACCAGTCGTTTAGCAAATGACTCCTCTATGATTTAAGTCCCTCTCTTAAGGCCTTTGAGGGTTCAAGAGTCTGATTTTTTGGAATTTTCTCAAGGTGCCCTACCTATCCTATTCCTACTTCTCTCTCTTATTCAACCCTAACTCTTTCTCACTCTCTCTCTCCTAACCCTAAGAACTCATTACACACACTCCTAAAGTGTGAAGTAACAAGTGTTGAATATCTTGTGACTTTCCACTAGCTGAAATCACCTCTACAAGTATGACCCATTCACTCCATAACTATAACCATCATGAAGGCACTTTGGTCAAGCTATCCCCGACAACGGTGCCAAAAATGTGTGTACCTAAGTCATGAAGCCTTAGGGACTTGTGTCAATAAGATTGTACCTCAATCACCACACAAGTACATATAGTGGTGGATTAATACACATTTAATTATCAATTCGAGAGATTAGATGTACCAAGTGTATGAATACATGTGCACAGTGATGGGAAGTGAAGTATCAATGTTACAATGCATGCGACATGTCTCAAATACCTCTCCAACTCATTAATCCTCTGAAAATGCATGTCACGATACCTGTTACAACAATAAGCATGAATTTGAAATTTTCTCTCAGTTCAAAACTCCGAATATGGTCAAAAGTAGTTTCATTTTGAAGCTCTCAATGAGATGCATCTAAGAATGGTATTTTCAGTCAACACCTGCTCCACAAATCCTCAAGGCTCACACATGCACTACAATGGTTCAAAAGTGATGGGAAGGGGTAAACAACATTCATACACACATTTCAAGCATTGCACACACACAAAAGATCTTGGAGAAGAAGATAATCAGTAGGAAAGAGGCAAGTTCAAAAATCAGCTTTAATTCTCACAATGGCAAAAAAAGTTCTTTACAAGAGTCACCAAGCGACTCATATACATGTGCCCTAAAATTAGTCCTTCCACACTAGAGACCCTCACTTTTATCGAAAAACACTAATCTCCTACTATGTTACAAGGATTATGTTACAATAATTGGGGTTATGCATCTAGAGGACTCCTCTAGTGCATTTACATAGTTTCATGAGGTATTTCATAGGAATTTGAAGAAGAAATTTTGTGCCTATAATTTCAAAATTTTTGGGGCTCCCTTTTCTATGCTTCGTTACTCTACAACAGCTTGTATATATGCCTATAATCCTAACAGGTAATTATCTTTGTAAATTCTCTTGGTAATACATTCTATTGTGTGTTGTGCTCCAAGCTTCTTCTTCCTTGTGTTGTTTGCATGCTTTCGCAGACCTCAAACTCCAACAAGATGATGGTAGTGCCTTTGCAAGGATTCGGCCATGATATGGGTTGAATTGAGTTCAGTTCATGACTATTTGTATTAATAATCCTAGGAATCTTCATATTTTGAGAAAGTATCCTCTCATCGGATTTCAAGTAAGTGCCACTATTATGCGGGGTAATAGTGGTACCTATGTCCTTGGTTTCTCGCATTTTGAATATTTTGTCCCTGTTCAATTTTTCTTTTGTTTTTTCTTTTGGTCGGTTTTCTTTTATACACACTCGGTTCTTACAAATAAAAATAAACAAAAAACTTAGAAAACATGAGAATCAACTAAAACTTGATGGTTTGATTGCAAACAATCAAACAATATGTGATGTATTTGAGTATGTCTCATGTGTTGATGTCATAGATGAAATTGAAACATTTTTGAAGGGAAAATAAGCCATAACAAAAATTGTGTCAATATCATCTTTGGAAATGTATGCAATTTTACATGAGTGGTTTAATAAGCATCATTATTGTGATGGATTTGAGCCAAACATAGATACAAAATTCAAAACTGTAGATAAGAAAGTGAAGCCAGTAGCACAACTGCTTCCTAAGTTCAGTGATGAGATCATTAGAAAGTGAAGTATTTCGATGGCGATGCACCACAGTGCGCTCTCCTTCTCAAGAGCTCCACGACGATATGCTCTGACTAGAAAACCGAGCTCCTGATGCCGCACACAACACTCCGCAGTAGAGGCTGTAGATACGCAGAAAACCAGTACACAGGGAAGCACGAAGACAGACTTCTTAGGTCTTACAAATGCGGTCGAACTTACAGACTGTGACTGACCAGGCCACTATATGTTTTATTAAAGAACATATACAAAGAAGTGTCCGGTGGCCATTTGGCCTTTCACATGGGCACTAACGGTAACAATCTCCCACTAAAGGCCAATATGGCCAGAGTAACTATGGGAGAAAAATAAAGAATGATAAGGAATACCTGAGTGTAAGTATACAAACTATACCTCCCACCTGATGGGCATGTTACACAGTATACAAGTGATTGTGTAAGATGAAGAATCAAGTAACCCCCATCAAGTGACAACAGTGTCGAAAGCTATCATGTGGTAGAGCTTTAGTCAAAGCATCTGCAGCATTATCGCGAGTGTGAACCTTCTCAAGAATAATGCGTTCAGTGGCTAAGCAATCTCTAATGAAGTGATACCTCACCTCAATGTGCTTGGTCTTTGCATGATAGACCGGATTCTTAGCCAAAGCAATGGCACTCTGACTATCACTGAGCAAGTGAGGTACATGCTGAGGTAAACCCATATCACAAGCAAGACGAGAAAGCCACAATGCTTCCTTACAGGCCTCACTTGCTGCAACATACTCTGCTTCTGTGGTGGAAACAGCTGTACATTCTTGAAGACGAGATCTCCAAGAGATAGCACCTCTAGCAAAATGAAAAATATACCCTGATGTAGACTTATGATTGTCTACACAACCAACATAGTCAGAATCTGTGTAACCAATAATGGATGCTTTCCCTCTACCTAAGCATAGACACTTGTCCTTAGTGCCACTTAGATATCTCAAAATCATCTTGACCGCTTCCCAATGTTTCTTGCCAGGATTAGACATATATCTGCTCACAACTCCCACTGCAAATGCAATGTCTGGTCTCGTAGCTACCATAGCGTACATGAGACTACCAACAACAGACTGATAAGGAATTTTGGTCATGAATTCCTTTTCCTCATCTGATTTGGGGCAGTCATCCTTGCTCAATTTCACATATGTGGGTAAAGGTGTACTCAATGCCTTACCACCCTGCATATTGAACCGGTGAAGTACTTTGGATATGTACTCACTTTGAGACAAGTATATGCATCTTTTACTCCTATCACGAGTAATGCGCATGCCAAGAATATGTTTGGCATCCCCCAAATCCTTCATATCAAATGTCTGACTCAACTTCTTTTTGAGAATTGACAAATCATAAGAGGACTTCCCAGCAATCAACATATCATTGACGTAAAGTATCAAGCATATCAAGCTGCCATCAGAGCATCTCTTTGTGTAGAGACAATGATCCTCATTGCTCCGAGAATAATTTTTCCTATGAACAATTCCAATTGATTGTAGAAAGTAGAGATATAACCACTATGAAAACACATCTTGATTTGGTTAGAATGTGCACATTACCTCAACCTGCAATCAATTCAATTGCTCACATGTTGAACGCAATGAATTTGGTCTTCCATGATTTTATTCCACACATTTCTATGCCCTTTATTGATGATATTCCCATTAAGGGTTGTTTGGAAAAAGAAAAAGACCTTACCTTGGATAATGATGATGAATGTTGAAAGTTTTTTAAAGACCACATTATTTATTGTGAAAAGATTTTGCAACGGTTTATTGATGTAGGCTTAAGTTTGTCAATTGAAAAATCAACTTTTGAAGTAAATGAGGTACTCATCGTTGGACATCAGTGTGGCTTTTATGGCCGAAAACCTTATCCTCCTAAAATTGATGCAATTAATAAAATGGCAAACATTTGTAAATCTATTAGTGAAGTAAGATAGGTTTTAGGAGCATGTGTCTTTTATGCCATTTAGATTCCTCACTTTGTTCATGTGGCATATGACTTATATGGCTTGTTACGAAAACATAAGAAATTTGCATGGCTTGATAAACATACTGAGGCTATTAAAAAATTAAAGGGATTTTTTATGAAGACACCAGTATTGAAAAGGGTAGACTATTCAAATGGAAAACCAATCTTCTTAACAATTGATACTAGTCCAATGGGTATTGGATGGGTAGTTGGACAAGAGGATGAAAAAGAAATAGATATGCTATATGATTTGGTGCAAAAATCTTACAAGAACAAATTCTATGATGATGTTAACTAATTATAAACATCAAATTGAAACTGAAATTCCATATTCTCTCTGTCCTTCCAAGTAGCATGTGGATGAGAAGAGTGGGATGAACAAATTAACCTTGTGGAGATGTATGCCAAATGTAATGCTTTTGGGAGAGCACAAGAAGTGCTTGTAGATGAGGAAACATGGTATTAATTGTTGTGCAATGACATATTCCTTCATTTCATCATCAAGGCTTGTGACATTATAGGAGCACAAGGTATGGGTGAATCAATTCACAACGAAGTGAATAAGATGGGTTCTTTAGAGAAAAATGTATTTATCGTGACTGCATTGATTGGCATGTAATATGAAGTGTGGTGCTATATGGAAAGCACAAGTGCTTGACCAACTCCATAATTGCAGTGTTGCATCTTGGAATGCACTAATATCCGGATATGTACAAAAGAGAGTGTGGCACTTTGGATGAGCTTCGTAGGATGTCGTCTTTGGATGTTTTGTATGGCCATGGAACCTATAGTTATTATCAAAGGTATTTGAGAATGCCTACTACTATGATGCACAGGTTGAGAGAGTTATAAAACTTCATTTGCTGACACCCATGATCTATCTCTTCTTCGATCTCGATTGCCGCCTCTGAGACAAACACTTCTTTCACATGCAAATTCTACCCATGACACATCATGTATCAATGAAAATGCCGTTGACTCTTACAACTACCAACTGCTTTCAATTCGAGGACGATTTCCTCATAACTCTGAAGGCCCTCGACAATTTCTTTACATCATAACTCTTCCACGCTACAACAATTCTGAATCATATGATGTTTTCATGAATCTTATGAAGCTCAGCTCCACCAAAGTACATCTCACTAGACTGACGTTGTGTGATTTTTGACAATCGAAATTGTAACCTCATCTCAAATCCGGAGATGAAGGTTTATTTTTTTATTTGAATTGCATAGTTATTCACGTGTCGTTGATATTTTACCATTCTCTGCCATATCAGAGTGATAAGAATGTTTGATATGTTGTAGTTGTTTAACATCATTGTTCAAACTTGAAAAAGATGGAGGGCATGAAACCTAATTTCAATCCATTCTCTCAAATAAAATATGATCTTTTCATCCTTTTACCATGTGCAATTGATGCAAATCCAACTTTTATTGCTAATATTCTGCTTCCAAGTGTTAGAGTATGTCAGCCAAGCATAACTGTGATTCACCTGGCTTTGCCTAAAGCACCTCGCGTACACTGACGTTATGAACACCGATACTTGGAGTTGATCCACCCAACTAAGAGCTTCACAAAAAAGGTCTTGGTGCCATGGGTGCTCCTTGATATGGGCCATATCTAGGAACCTCTTTTCTTACATCTCTGGGGGGGTATCCATATGTTCTATACTATGGTGGTGCAAATGGTCTAAGTTGTCTATTGAAGGGACAATTTTCAATGCTATGGTTAGTATACTTTTGTTCAATCTCGCAATATAAAATGGGTCCCTAGGCCTATTGTATTGATGGGGTTGTTGGGGAACTAGTCCTCCTCTTACACAAGTATGAGATAGATGGTCCCCTCCACAATGCATACATCTTCATAACATAGGTACCCTCAAGGGAGGATTTTGGTAGTTTTTCTACCCTTTAACACGTAGTTTCTTAACCAGTAAGTCTACAAGTTCTTCTACATTTCTGATTTGGGAGGTCGCATTACTAGTCATATCTTCAAGCTTCGTGGGACTCTGAGGGATTTTCAAGTCATCTGCTAGGTTATCTTCCAAGTCTATGCATTCTCGTAGATAGTCACTTAGTGTCTGCAATCCTTGCACATAAACTAAGGTTCTTAACATACCGTTGGCCAAGCCCTATAAAAATAGAGATATCATCTTTTTTTGGGAGGGTCTCTCTATCATGGGGCATCTATCTACGTATTGATTGAATCTTCAGGCTGTCGATCTTACAAATTCATTAGGAGTCTGTTTGAAGCTATGGATTAAAGAAGAGGATTTTTGCTTGATACCCCTTAGAATTTCTCAATATTTACAAAATGGTGGGGATCCAAAGGTTGGAACCAAGTCAGTGTTGTTCTAGTAAGGGTGAGGCCAAAAGGATTCATATTGGACAAAGAACTTGTCCACCTATTCTACATGTAACACTTGCTTAAATTCAACTATGTGATCATATGGATCTCCAGAACAATCATAACAATTTCTCATGCATTTGGCTACTTGAATAGGCCTTATTCTTCTACTTGGCTCTTATGGTCGAAGGACTATAGGGACAACGGGACGTAGTGGTTGTATTCCTGGTCCTCCTCCTTATGGTGGTCTCATTGGGAATGGTGGCCTATTCGCATTTCCATTTCGTGGGTTTGCTTGATAGTTGGGATTGGTTCTTGACATAGAGAAGTGCACTTGTGGTCTGGCTGGCTTTTGTTGACTGGTTTGGCCTAAGGCTGGGTTTTCAACACTCTATTGTGTCCTAGGAGGGTTATGAGAAGTGGTTGCCAGATCTCTGGGAGGGAACACTGGCAACCCTAAGTATCTTAATCTAGACTTGTCAAAGTCATCCATAGGCCAATATCTCCTTTTATTTTGGTCTAGGCAAGTAGCTCTTGACGAGTCTTCTGGGTCTTGTAGCTCATAGATAATGGCACGGTTAATGAATTCTCCCTATATAGGTGAAGTGGATCGTAGCAATATATTTGGTCCACTTGTGATATAAACGTCCATCAAGTCATCATCCTGAGGGATTTGATATCCTCTCCACACATTGTTTATTACTGACTTTCCTCTAGGGGTGGTCACCGTTTCTCCACTATTGATTCTAGCAAGGTTTTCTAGTTCCTCAACTTTTCCTCTTTCATTCATTCTCTCTGGGTGTTCCATCACTACATATATGTGCCCTAATTTGTCCATGCAGAATCCTCCTTCATATTTTAACGTCGGTCTTGGAACAATCTCTGAGTCTATGGAATTCTTCATTCTTGCCACAGACCTATTGAGGCCATCTAGGTAGATAGGTAGTCTGTACACATTAGTGGAAATTTATTGTAGGGATCTCCTATACTCACCTTCTATCACACATATGATCCCTGCCAAAGGCATTGAGCTATGCATTTCTTTAGAGGCCATGATTGGATCTCCTTCTGAGCCATTGAATGTGTCCGAGTAGATGGAATGGACACTCTTTTGTGTCACACATCCTACCGAAGATATTAGACCTTCATCTTCCTAGCACTCGCACTGACCTTAGGTTGATTCACCGCCTAGGACCTCAAGTCTTTCTGAATCCTTTTAAATCTCTTTCTATTTTCCATGATACATGATTCTTGACTTCACACGATACTCAATACCTGTCTGATGGCAATACACGACACTTGGTGATCCTCGATACATGATACCTGGAGTCTTGACAATACACGATGTTTCTACTTCCAACGATACACGATACACATTCTCACAACATGATATTGTTATGGACAATGATACATGATATAGGCTATAATTACGATACACGATACCACAAATTAGCGATACATGATACTTTTGAGTATCGATGATACATGACACTGAACGATCATGATACTCGACCAATGATACACGATACCTAGGTATCGTAATGCATTGGGAGTATAAGGTATCGGTGATACACGATACCTGCCAAGTATCGTGACACACGAGAATTTGGTATCGTGATACCAAACTCAATCGGCCATGATACCTCGACTTTGAGGAGTCCAAACTTTGCAATTTTTATATTTGTGGGTTCTTTGTGTTCTCTTTGTCCCCCCTATGTGCCTATGGTTATAATAACTCAACTCACTCCTGCAATACGTCACTCACAATACTCGATTTGTGTCATCTCACACCCTGTGAGTGAGCAAGTAAACTTTTGAGTTATGCATGTTCAAATGGTCACCTCAAAGAGTGTGCTGCTCAACTTTTAGCTCTAAACTCCAACTATGCACCGAGTTCTAGATGATTCAAGCTCCACGATACCGGTCACCAAATCGCTCCATGATACTTGTACTAAAACAAGTGAAAGCAATGTGTGACTCTTGGGTTTTAGTCTTTGATAGTGACCAGAGACTCAAAGAAATTTTAGAGAATTTACTTTTTTTTTGTTTTGAGGATTTTTTTCAAAATGAACTCCCTACTCTACTTCCACACACTTATTCCTATCTCCTAATCCTAACTCCTTTACTCTCAAACCTAAAGCCAAAAACTTGTCACACACACAACAAGTGTATGAAGTAACAAGTGCAAGAATTTTTGGACTTTGCCACCAATGTCAAATTACTTCTTCATGCTACTATCTTCACACCAAAGCTATGGCCATTAGACAAAACATTGCTCTTTGTAGTACTTGAACCCAAGGCATCCTCATTTCCTCCTTAAGACTTAACCACTAGGCTAAGTGGATTCCTTGTCCTAGAGAGAATATGAGCCTTTCCTCAAGTCTATTCTTGAGATCTTTGGCCAAACATACTAGAGACCTAATGGTGTTTGATTTCATATCTGTTTGAAATGGTTGGACACTCATATCATAGAATTTACTTTATAACAATAACATACCCTAAATACCATCTACTTATGACTTAGAAGTAAAGGACTATTCTTCAAATGGTAAGAGGTGTTACTATCCTCTTCATATTAATATTCGAATTGGAAGATCAATTATTCTTCAAGAGTTTATATATCTAATTATGTCAAACGATAATATCTACTTTGAGGCAAAAGACTAGCTCTATTATCATATGACCAAAAAAAAAGTCTTTAAAGTACATGTGAACAAAGGAATCATTGAAAAACCAATCTATAACATTAAGTAATTTCAAGTTGTAAGTACAATTAAGACTTGGCAATTTGCAATTTTCATTTTCACATGAGCATTAGAATTTTTTCAATGAAATAAGAACTTACAAGTCAAACGAGTAATAGCTATCACTTGATTGGACTAGAAGAAGGAATGGTAAAAGCTAAAGTTATCTACACTAAAGTGGAAGTGTAAGCCAAATGGTATGGTACATATAGGATTACACTACCATTAAAGTGAATTCAATGGTGTGGGACGTTGAATTTATGGCTAATCAAAGCTTGAAATAAGGGATACATGTTCAGTAAGCTTGTAAGAAATGAATTCGAAAGCTTTGAATAATTATTTTAATTGAGGGGACCAATGAATAAGCTAGATAAACTCTTCCAAAATCTAGCAAAGACATCTTCATTCACTTGTCCTAACATATTCATGAACTTCTATTTGTTTTTTATAAAGTTTATGGATCAATTGAGATCCAATATTTAGAGGTTTTGACATTCCCAAAGGATAAGTTCATCCTTGAACTAGTGCTTAATCTTTACTAAGCAAGGCATACTTCGATACTTAATGTAAACTTTACATTTAGTGCTTCATACCCAACTACCACTATGGGAAGGAACTCTTTTAGAGAGTTGAGTTGCAAAGTTATAGCCACCATCATTTTGTAACTATCTAGCTTCAGTTCTCCTCGGATGCCATGATTTTAGCTTGAAAGTAAGCTAGTTACTTAAAGAGATACATTCACTTGTGTATTTTCATATACTTAGCAAACAATAGTATCGTTCATTCATGCAATTACATTGTTCTTGCATGCATGTACTTGCATGTTCTCACATGCCAAAATTGATTTAAGAATTTCTTTACTCTAAGCATGTTTGGCATACATGCACTTCATGTACCTATTTTTATGCACAAACAATATTCTTTTGCTTCCCTTTTTTATGAATCAACATACTAATGCACATGCTTGAGTGCATCTTCAACTTTCTCTAATAAAAAGAAATCCTAGGATGTGCATAAGAGGCATCTTTATTATAAACTTATGCATATAAATCATTCTTTTGAAAATAGATATGCACACGCATTCATTGTTTCATGTCCATGAAGTAGGAAAATTGGTCTTATGTGTGAACTAGACTATTAGGACCACCAACGACTAGAGAGATTACTCTCCTCCCAACTGTATGCTTCTATATATAGCTACTCAAATCAACAAGGACCACAAATGTAATTGGAGTTTTCAAATGCATGTGCAATCTCCATCATTGCTTTAGCACCTTCCACTAGTCCATTAGTGGTTGGTGTACTTGCCACTTGAGTTAAGCCTCAATTAACTTGAGTTAGAAGGCTCTAGAGCTCTTTGGTTGCCATGGGGGTTGAACTCAAGACCCCCTCATTCTCAACCTTAAGACTTAACCACTAGGCTAGCGGATCACTTGTTTGAGAACACATGAACCTATTCTTAAGTTTAGTCTCAATATTTTGTTCATACATACAAGTAATCAAATGATGTGTGATTTTAGATATGTCTGAACCAACTAGATGCTCAGATCATAGACTTTACTTTACAACATTCTTCCCCTCTCGGGAAAAATATTTCATCCTTGAAAATAGAGTTAAATATATCACTATAGGAATTCCTTTGAGCCCCATGTTCTAATCTATAAGAACATATTTTCATCTTGGTGGTGGGACTCACCTCATACTTTAAATGAACAGAGGAGAATCTACTGGTTGATCCCTATCCAATTAATTCAAAACATAATATAGCTTTGCGCTTGATAAACTAATCTAAGCACAAAGTAGGGAATGAATAATAAGGGTGGAGCAAAAAACATCCCTGTCCATTTTATTGTTTATCCCTTTGTGCTATCTGGGCACTAACATGTGAAATGGGTGGATTGAAATTGCTACTCAATGTCTAGGCAGCACTAGTGTACATATCTAACAATTGAGGTGGGATTTCTATCCCTATAAAGACTTTGAGAACTCTTCTTTCTTTTGAATTTGTTTTGGAATTCAACTTTAGGTTGACCCAAACATCTAACTTAGATGTTTGTACTATGGTTTACTTCTAGCCAACATTTACTTGATTTTTCATCCTACCAGAGGACTACAAGTCTCAAGAATAAAATTAAGCATAGGTTTTTAAAACAAGCGATCCACTTAGCCTAGTGGTTAAGTCTTAAAGATGAGAAGGAGGAGGTCTTGGGTTCAAATCCCATGAGGAGCACGGGGAGAGAATTTAAAAAAAAGGATGGAATAATAAAGTAAAGTTTATGATTTGAGTGTCCGACCAATTCAAATAGTTCTGAAATTGGATATCTTTTGATCGCTCATATGTATGGCCAAAGATCTTGAGACTAGACTTAAGTGTAGTTTCATGTGTTCTCTAAAACAAGTGATCCAATTAGCCTAGTGGTTAAGTCTCAAGGTTGAGAATGAGGCCTTGGGTTCAATCCCCATGGGGAGCTTAGGAAGAGAGTTTTGGCCAAAGGGCTTAAAGCCTTCTAACCCAAGTTAAAATTAACTTGTCTATGAGTCCGGAGAGATCTCAAGTGGTGAGTACACCAACTGCTAGTGGACTCTAGTGGAAGGTGCTAAACTAGTGGTGGAGATTGCATGTGCACTTGTGGACTCCAGTTACATTTGTGCTCTTTGTTGATTCTAGTCACTATATTTAGAGGCATAAGGTTGAAAGGAGAGTCATCCCTCTAGTTGGTGGTGGTCTTAACAGTCTAGTTCATTACATTGTTATCAACGTCTAGGAAGTAGGCACTAGTGTTTGGTCTATTCATCACTTGATTTAAGTCTCTCTAGACTCGAGTTAATACTGGAAGGCTCTAGATCTCTTTGGGCAGACCTCTCTCCCCATGATCCCCATGAGGGTTGAGCCTAAGACCTCCTCATTCTCATCCTTGAGACTTAACCACTAGGCTAAGTGGATCACTTGTTTTAGAGAAAACATGAATGAATGTATGCTTAAGTCTAGTCTCAAGATCTTTCACCATACATATGAGTGACCAATGTTCGAATTGACCAACTAATCAAACACTCAGATCATAGTATTTAGTTGATAACATTATGGTTGCATGCAAATACTTGATGTTCTTTCAATACATCTAAGATTTCCCATTCATCTTTCATTAACTTATCAAAGTATGTCTAAAACATATCAAAATTGAAGTCTTGTGCCATCCTTTAATGATGATTCTATGCAAAGACAATGAAATATATTGAAAAAAATGAAAATCAATCAACTTGAAAACTTTCTTAGTTTCAACTCAAGCCACATACATACTTTGCTCTTCAAAAGAACCATTCTTCTATTTAGATGCTTCTACTATGTATCTTTGTACAATAATCCACCTTTTAATGGGTGCATCCAATGGACGTCAAGAATGAGTAGAGAAGGATAACATGTGTGAGCCGTGGAGAATGGATAAAATCCCAAAAATCATGGCCAAATCAAGGAGAGAAGAATATATATAACACATGAAATTAGATTTCTTCATAGCATTGCAAGGAAAAGAAGCTCTGATTGGTTGCCTTCTATGTGTGTTCTTTATTTCCCCAAATCAGAAGTATGATTGTGCTACATAGATGGCTGATCAATGCCTAATTCTCGATGTCTTGGGTTTAAAACCTATTTGATCATATATAGAACCATCCACAAGACCATCCTTTTTGCATGGATTATAGAGAGAATTTGAGAAGGGGTGCTAAACTACAAATATGAATGTTAACCTATAGAATAAGATCCAAAGCTATCAAACAAGCTTCAAGGATCCACTAGAGCACTCTTCTAGCATAAAAGGTGACCAAATTTTGGTAGCATCTCCTCTGTAAAATGGACTTTATAATGGACTTTATAACCAAATAACCATGTGGAAAATTAGATATCAAATGAATGACCATATGCTAATAGAACAACCAATCAAGGTGACAAATGGGTGTGCAACTAAGGGTGCAACTTGGATCACATACCTCAAAAGAAAAACAAGAATAAAAGTACCAACCAAGGATCCAATCAACCTCTCAAAAAAGAATTTGCAATAGGAGAACAAAGCCATATCCAAGTGGCATAGACAAAATGTGATCACAATACAACTGCACATGCATTGACAAAATCACGATCTCAAATCAAAGACGAAATCGCACAAACTAAAAATAGTACCACACTTCCATTTTACATGTCAAAACTTGACATAAGCCGCTTTGCTCTCATATGTAGGATCATCCACATAGATCATACATAGCCAATGCCTTCACGCTCTAAGACTTGTTGGAGTTTTAGATTTGTAGAAGAACATGAAGGACACAAGGAAAAAGAAGAAGCTTGGAGCACAACACAATACACAATGTATTACCAAATGAATGTACAAAGATAAGTGAACCATTAGGGTTATAAGCATATATACAAGCCATGGAAAAATCCCCTTAAAGAGGGAAAAAAGTGCCCCAATGATCCTAAGTCTATTCCACATCACTACAAAATATATCAACAAATCCCCCCTATGAATGCTGCGGTGAACAAGGAGTCGGCACTCATGTATAAGGAAGTGCCAAGCTATGTGGAAAGATATCAATTTGCAAAAGAAATTAAGCCTAAATCTTTGAAAAAATCTTCAAACTTCTCCCTAGGCAAAGCCTTTGTGAAAAGGTTTGCAACATTGTCCTGTGTGAGCATATATGCCAAACCTATCTCTCAAGCAGAGAACCTCTCTCTAACATAATGATAGTGCACCTCAATGTGCTTAGTGCAAGCCTGCAACACAAGGTTCCTTGCAATTTCCAATGCGCTCTGATTGCCAATGAAGATGGTGGTGGTAGAAGACTGATCAACACCCAAATCAACCAAAAGGCATTTGAGCCACACACACTCAATAGTCACTATGAAAGCTTCCCTATACTCAGACTCACAACTAGAACTGGCCATAGTAGGCTACTTCTTACTCAACCAAGATATGCATGAGCTACCAAACATGAAGTAAAAACCATTGGTGGACACATGAGTGTCATAGCAACCAACCCAATCAGTGTCAAACAAGCATGTAAATCTGATAGTAATGATCCCATCTTGGGATAAAGCAATCCAAGTAGTTGGGTGCCCCTCAAGTGGTGAAAGATGCACTTAACTATCTTTCAATGCTTGACACAATGCATAAACTTGCTCATATGACACAAAGCTATTCCCCCATCAACTTGCATAAGTTGAATGCCCAAATAATGATGCAAATGCCCCAAATCTTACATATCAAAAGAGGCATGCAAATCAACCTTAAATTTCAGCAATATGCTTCTCATTAGGTCTAGTGTGAAGCATGTCATCAACATATACTACGATGATTAGAAACATGGATGCAAGAGAGAAATAATGGTAAAATTCAATGCGTATTTTAGTGAATTTAAAGTTGAAGTTTCATGAAATCAAACTAGAAAAATTCAATCTATATTTGGAAATGATGAGATTAAAATATGGAATTTATCTAAGAAATGTCTATTACACTATTTTTTTTACCATTTTATTAGATTTATGTTCAATCATTTATTGAAATAGATGGTGGAAGTTCCACAAATGACTCATAGTATTAGATGAGCATAGAATTGTTCATAACTCTAGTAGAGTAAGTGATCCTATTTATTTGACAATTATTCAATATGAAAAGATGTTAATGGGTATTTTAGGGAGACAAAGGCAAGTTGCCAAGGTATCTATAGGTGGCAAGCTATCACAAGTTGGTCGTCAAGGTCTAGGCATAAGGAGTCTTAGGATATTCTGAGTACTTATGCTGCATACATATGGACTCATTGGGCCTCAAAGGGATTCCTAGAGTATGCCCAAGGCAAGGACTACTATTTCTTGGTGGAAATGCTAGATAGAAAGCAAAGAGACTAATTGTCTATCTTTTGAGCATCTAGTATTTCAGACACCCAACACACTACTCTTATTAGTTTGAATCAAAGGTTATGATTCCTAGGTTTATAGATCCTTCTATATCATTGATGACAATAATCTTTAGAGGTAGGAGAGAGTGTTATATTCCAGAGATGTACATGCCTGGAGGAAGTAGTGGTCCCTTGTTCTGTGTAGCGGGGCATTCTCATACACCCTTCATATAATGTATTTTATGTTTTGCTTTTTGAGATGCAAAAGCTAGCTACAAGAAAAGTTACCTCGATTCCGAGTAAGTGGAGAAGCAAAAGAAGCATAAAATGAAGACAATGGGATCCAACTCATCAATTCATGAAGAAGGCCGATTTCCCAATCTCCTAAGTAACATAATTTCCTACTTCACCAATTTCCCACTTCACCAATTGCCTAAGTTGCCTAAGTTCCCATTTCACAAATTCCCTAAGTTGCCTAATTTACCATTTCACCAATTTCCTAAGTTCTCTATTTTCCCATTTCACCAATTTCCTAAGTTGCCGAATTTCCCTAAGTTGACTATTTTCTCATTTCATCAATCTTCTAAGTTGCCTATTTTCCCATTTCACCAATTTCCTAAGTTGTCGAATTTCCCAGTTCACCAATTCTCGAAATAGTCTAAATTCCTAAGTTGACCAGTTCCTCAAAGTAGCCTATTTTTTTTAGTCAACTTTTTACAAGTTAGTCGACTTATCTCAAAAGCTCACCATTTTTATAAAATTAGTCTACTTACTTCAAAAGTAGTATATTGTTTAAGGAAACGGTCTATTTTTTATTTAGTCTACTTTTTCACTTGAAAAAAGCAACTAAATTTCGAAGATCTGCATATAGTCTAATTTTTCAGCCACCCATATCTGCATATAGTCTAAATTTTCAGCCACTTGCACTCGGAGGACTCGTGGACGATGGCCGGCACCGAATACCAGAATTTGGAAGATAGTGACTGCGCAAGAAAAGTGAACCAAGAAGGAAGTTTCCAGAGTGTCAAAATTGTCAATGATCCGCAAAAGAAGAAACTAATATTGTCTCCTTTTGCTACCTTTCACTCCTATCAATCCCATGGAAAAACTATATAAGAAGACCTCTCCATCAAACGGGGAGACTTATAGATAGAGAGAGACACAGACACAAGACCTCTACATAGTGTGTAGAGGGGGGAGTCCCTTCTTGCTTCTCCTAGGGGTGGATGGCAGATTGAAGCATGGAATTGGGAGCTTTGTGAAGGAGGAGTGGTTCGGGCACTTGACTGCAACAGGTGGAGTTGAGCAAGGGTAGTTGCCACTGCGTGTCTTACAAGTTCTCAAGTTCTTAGGCTGAGAAGATGTCTTCCTTTTCTTGCGGATCAGTGAGTTGGGACTCTCCCCCTCAATTGTCCCACTTTATGTTATGCTATAGTATCTTGTCCTTGTAATTAGTCATCAGATTATCTTGTATTGGAAGAACTATCATATTCTTGTTGATGTAATATTGCTCTTATTTCAATTCATTGTTTTTTCCTTGTTAGAATGGTTTTTACAAATAAGATGCTCGCATCTCATGTGATATTTTCTTTGAAGGACTCCTAGAATCTGTGTTGTCATAAATCCTCAATAATCCATGTTGTTCTAAATCAGCCGATTGTTGTTTTTTTATGTGTGCTTGAGAGAGCATAGGGTATACTTCCCAAAGGAGAACCCCCTTGAGTAGAAGGTGTCCTCGGAGATTAAGCATTCATTTTTTCCTCTTCAAAATGGAGTCCTGAGTTCTCCCTTCTTCAGATGGGCACACATAGTGGGACCCTTCTCTCTCAAGTGTGGAGGGTTGAAGCCGCAAGAGCAAAACCTTGAAGATACATGGTTCTATTTTGGGGAGCTGTTGTACATCCAATTCCAAGGATGATACATGCATTGATTGGAGAGGTTTCCAAGAGAAGAAAGCTATATGAAGAGCTTGCATAAGAGTGCTGAAGAGCCAATTGACTAAAGAGCTTGCTGCAGAGTGTCGGAGAGCCAATGAATTAACGGAACTTAAAAGCCGAGTAGAAAGTGAAAGGAAGTCGACCAAAATTTTACCCATTTTTACAAACGTATGAAGTTGCCCATTTAGTAGAAGTAGTCAAATAGGTCAATTTTTTTCGTCTATTTTTTTACGTCAAATTTTTTAGTCTATTTTTTTTTAGTTGATTTTGGTTTTCAGGCTAATTTTTAGTCAAATTGTTTTAGTCGATTTTGTTCTTTAGGCTAATTTTTAGTCAATTTTTTTTAGTCTAATTTTTTATAGTCGATTTTGGTTTTGAGGCTAATTTTTAGTCAAATATTTTTGGCTAAAATTTTTTAATCGATTTTGGTTTTTAGGTTAATTTTTTGTCAGTCCATTTTTTTATTTAGTTGAGTCCATTTTTTAGTCTACTTTGTCAATTTAGTTGAGTCAACTTTTTTTTAGTCTACTTTGTCAATTTAGTTCAATCGATTTCTTTAGTCTACTTTGTCAATTTAGTTGAGTCGATTTTTTTAGTCTACTTTGTCAATTTAGTTGAGTCAATTTTTTTAGTCTACTTTGTTAGTTGTGTCGATTTTTTTTAGTTTATTTTGTCAATTTAGTTGAGTCGATTTTTTTTAGTCTACTTTGTCAAATTATTTGAGTCGATTTTTTTAAGTCTACTTAATCAATTGCATAAGCTCATTCTGCTAGGACCAGATTGGTCGATTTTTAAACCAATCCAGAGTTGAATTTCTTCTTTTATCTCGATTTCAACTGCACATCGAATTCCGCTACGCAAGATCTTCCTCAAGTGATGTGAGCTACACAAACGGTATGTAATATATGGAGATAGAACTACATATAAAATCATTGCTTTTCTAGGTTGTTGCTGTAGCTGCCCGTGAATTTTGTCCAAACAATCAGGCAAGCACCAGTTGATCAAGTCGAATTCTCTAGTGATCAGATGATTTTAAGTTCTCTCAGCCATTAAGCTTACCATACCAAAAGTTACTAAGAAGAAGAGGGGGTTTTTGAATTCTTCCCTCTTGAAAAGTCTACAACCACACGTCAACAAGACTTCAACAAGACGGATAAGAGCAATCAGTCATTAACAATAGTAACATGTTGGAATAATCTTTAAGGAATTCAATGAGCAGCAACAATTATGACTCTGATGATGAGCCATATCCGCAAGGTTCAGGTTCAGCCAATCAAAAAAGAAGAAGAAGAAGAAGGAGAAGAAGGAGAAGAAGAAGAAGAAGAAGAAGAAGAAGAAGAAGAAGAAGAAGAAGAAGAAGAAGAAGATAAAGAAGAAAAAAGAGTGTTATTTTTTTCTGAGGACGGAGAATGTCTAAGTGGTGGGGCAACTTGTAGCAGGGTATTCTCATGCACCCTTCATATAATGTATTTTATGTTTTGCTTTTCGAGATGCAGAAGCCAACTACAAGAAAAGCTACCTCGATTTTGAGTAAGCGGAGAAGCAAAAGAAGCATAAAATGAAGACAACGAGATCCAACTCATCAGTTCATGAAGAAGGATGATTTCCTAGTCTCCTAAGTCACATAATTTCCTACTTCACCAGTTTCCTAAGTTGCCTAAATTCCCATTTCACCAATTTCCTAAGTTGCCTAAATTCCCATTTCACCAATTCCCTAAGTTGCCTATTTTCCCATTTCACCAATTTCCTAAGTTGCCGAATTTCCCTAAGTTGCCTATTTTCCCATTTCATCAATTTCCTAAGTTTCCTATTTTCCCATTTCACCATTTTCCTAAGTTGCCTAATTTCCCAGTTCACCAATTCTCTAAGTAGTCTAAATTCCTAAGTTGATCACTTCCTCAAAGTAGCCTATTTTTTTAGTCAACTTTTTACAAGTTAGATGACATATCTCAAAAGTTCACCATTTTTATAAAATTACTCTACTTACTTCAAAAGTAGTCTATGTTTTAAGGAAATGGTCTACTTTTGATTTAGTCTACTTTTTCACTTGAAAAAAGCGACCAAATTTCTGAGATCTACATATAGTCTAAATTTTCAACCACCCAAATTTGCATATAGTCTAAATTTTCAGCCACTTGCATGCAGAGGACTCATGGATGGTGGCCGATGCCGAATACCAAAATTTGGAAGATAGTGACTACACAAGAAAAGTGGACCAAGAAGGAAGTCTCTAGAGTGTCGAAATTGTCAGTGAGCCGCAAAAGAGGAAACTAATCTTGTCTCCTTTTGCTACCTTTCACTCCTATCAATCCCACAGAAAAACTATATAGGAAAACCTCTCCATCAAAGGGGGAGGCTCATAAATAGAGAGAGACACAGACACAAGACCTCTACATAGTGTGTAGAGGGGGGAGTCCCTTCTTGCTTCTCCTAGGGGTGGATGGCAGATTGAAGCATGGAATTGGGAGCTTTGTGAAGGAGGAGTGGGTCGAGCACTTGATTGCAATAGGTGGAGTTGAGCAAGGGTAGCTTCCATTGGCTGCCTTACAAGTTCTCAAGTTCCTAGGCTGAGAAGATGTCTTCCTTTTCTTGCGGAGCAGTGAGTTGGGACTCTCCCCCTCAATTGTCCATCTCTTTATGTTATGCTATAGTATGTTGTCCTTGTAATTAGTCATCAGATTATCTTGTATTGGAAGAACTGTCATATTCTTATCAATGTAATGTTGCTCTTATTTCAATTCATTGTTTTTCCTTGTTAGAATGGTTTTTACAAATAAGTTGCTCGCATCTCATGTGATATTTTCTTTGAAGGACTCCTAGAATCTGTGCTGTCAAAAATCTTCAATAATCAATGCTGTTCTAAATTAGCCAATTGCTATTTTTTTATGTGTGCCTGAGAAAGCATAGGGTATACTTCCTAAAGGAGAACCCCCTTGAGTAGAAGGTGTCCTCAGAGATTAAGCATTCATTTTTTCCTCTTCAAAATGAAGACTTGAGTTCTCCATTCTTCACTCGGGGAATATCCAAGCCCAAAAGTGAGTGAATTTAGATGAGGTACCTACTTGTGATGGCCAAATGAGTAGAGGAACCCTATAGAGAACTCTCGATCGTGACTAGGTGAGGGTTGGCTATAAATAGGCTTAGAGATGACTTTGTCATTCTCTAGTTCTAACATGAATCTATGTTTACTTCTATTCTCAAGACGTTGACCCAACACGAGAATGACCAAACAATGTGGGATTTCATATATATATGGACTAGTCAAACAATCATGCCATAACCTTACTTTATAGGAACAATGCCACTCCTAGGGTGGGCCAATATTGTTTATTTTCATGACATATTACTTGATTGTCTTCAATAATGGAAGCATATGCAACTCATGCATTCCTAAACCATAAGCATGTCTTCTATTGCAAAGCTAAGATACATCTCACATGGAAATTTTGAAGATTCATTTCATGTAGAAATTCGGAAGAGGTTGAATAAAATTTTCCAAAAGATCAATTACTGCACTAGACATGAGAAGACTTCACCACACATGTATGGACGTGTCTTAACAATTCACTTGCTTAATTAAGAGTCCATCCAAATGTGTAAAACAAAATATATCCATCGGTAGATGGATCCTTTTTTGTGTAAAAGATTTAAGACATATTTCTAGAGAATATATTACAAGCATGTTAAGAGGGATATTTAAAAGATTTTAATTAACCTTGGCTTACTTAAAAGAGGTTAATTAACCTTTCATCCCTTAGAGAAGGCATTCAAGCGAGTCTCATTTCATTCCCTTGAAAATTGAAGGTATGTGTGTTTTTTCAATAGCGGAGAACTAGAATCAAAATATGAAGAAAGCAAGGGAGCTTGTTAAAAATGAATACGTAGGGGGATTATCACAACATAATGCATTCTTGCAAGTACAATTCTTTTAAAGAGCTTCACCCCTTATTACACTTCACAATGCAACTCAATGTCTTGTTGCTTATCCCAAGGGGGCTTGCTGCCAGTAAGTGTCCTCTTGGATGTTTTGAAGTTTCCTCCAAATCTTTATCTGTTTTTGTGAAATAGTATAAAATTTGATTCTCCTGGTTCTGTGTTTCATATTGAGGAGCCCTGAATTAAGTTTGGATACTTGAATTTTAGTGTGAATATCCCTTTTAGAGGACTTTCCAAAGGAGCAAAACAAAGATGCCTTTCTTTCTACAAGGAAATGATAAAGGTTTTCAAAATTTGACTTCTTATCTCACCCTTGATCACTTCTTCTCCATTTGACATTCGATTTGTCTTGGATGGCAATGTCCTTATGGTGATGTGGTGGATCATCAATAAGGCTACCACCTTTCCAGATAAGACCTCTTTTATGAGATGTGGAACCAATAGAAAGAATTATGATATCTTCATGATCGTGATTCCAATTGCTATCTAGCTATGGAGAACCACATGGAATCTCATACTCCTATACACATCACTTATTTCCATTCTTTGTTCAAAATCCATCTTTAATTCACTATTTTCCATGTTACACAAACTCACTAGGTTCCATCTTGTAAAAATTATTGGATATATTAACGTCATGTTTCTACATGAGGGTAATTTTACCTCTAGAGAACCTCATGGAATCTCAATGTCACAAAACATCCACCGATTTCCGCTCTTTGTTCAAAACGCATATGTCTTTCATTAGGTTCCATGTTCAACACTAGGGAGATAACTTTGTTCAAAATGCATTTGTCTTTCATTGGGCTCCATGTTCTACTCTAGGAGATAACTTCAGACCCTTTGAATGCACCTTAAACGGAGATGAGAGAAAGATGAAGAGGTTACAATGTAGGAGGCTCCGATCCAAATATGTCGTCTTCATTTGGTGTACGTAAAAAATTTTGTTTCTCCCATAGAATGGTCGAAATGGCAATAAGCCACTCTCATTGTACAAAATGCTTTCAGTTCACTAAATGGACATGTAATAGCGCTACTGCGAAGTTTCTACAGAACAAATTCAGAGTCGTAAGGAGCTCTTTTTGTGCTTCTCCTTTCCCGCCATTGCGGAGTATCTCAGGAGCAGACATGTTGTGGGTAGACAAGTACCGTCCGCATACGCTAGACAAGGTTATGGTACATGTCGAGGAGGCCCAACAACTGAAGCAGCTGGTATACACATATTACAGATAGATAGATAGATATATAAACACACTCGCGCGCGCGCACACACACACACATAGAGAGAGAGAGAGAGAGAGAGAGAGAGAGAGAGAGAGAGAGAGAGAGAGAGAGAGAGAGAGAGAGAGAGAGAGAGAGAGAGAGTTTTGCACCTCTAGGTTTCTCAGGGTGATTGCCCGCATCTACTTTTTTATGGTCCTTCCGGGGCTGGCAAGAAGACTCTCATCATGGCCCTGCTTCGTGAGATGTATGGTTCTGGAGCCGAGAAGGTTCGATGTGTGTATATCCCATAATCGCCTTTACTTAATTCAATAATGCTGCTTAAACACACTTAACATTTCTTTGCAGATAAAGGTCGAGAATAAGCCCTGGAAAGTCGAGGTGAGTTATCCTTTTTTTCGTTCTTCGTCACCATACATATTGCCGATAAGGCAACCAAGATTCTGTAATTCTAATTCATGTTTTATATATCGTTTTCATTTCTTGCATTCTCTACGCTATCGTTAGCTATGGCATGGAAGATGTTCATTTTTTGGTAGGCGTTGTATCATTAACTTAGATTTGTTGCGTGTAATTTTCACACTAGACAGACAGGGCCACATGTATATGAAAGTTTTATTTTCCTATAAATACTTCAATGCGTTGCAGGCAGGTAGTCGTAAGTTGGAAGTGGAACTCACTACAATATCAAGTAACTATCACGTGGAGCTGAATCCTAGTGATGCTGGTTTCCAAGATAGATATGTTGTGCAAGAAATCATTAAAGAGATGGCGAAAAGCAGGCCACTTGATGTTTCTGGAAACAAGAGTTTTAAAGGTATATCATGCATTAAGACTCAACGTATGGATTAATTACGCTTTATGATTTTCTCTGTTTGGAATATTTAATCCCAAGTCCTTGGTTTTGCAGAAGGTTGTCTTCCTTCTATGTAACATATGTTTCTCATCAACTACTCCTTTGTTCATTCTGATTTCTTTGTCCCACTCATTTGTCAGTAACTTTGGATGCTCTAAAGATTTATTGCTTCCAACATAAGTTGTGTCCACATAAGTTTATAAAATTTTTTAACTCTTTTATTTTTTCATCCTAAACAATAAAGATTGTCAAAACTAGTTTAGTCGTCACCAAGTCTGAAATAGTCTAGGACTATTGCTATCAAATTGTCAAGAGTTCTTTGAATTGTTACTAGAAGTGCTTAGAAATCATTCCAGACTTTATTGCACTTTGGATCAAAGCTTGGAGCGACTTCATACATATATGTATATGCACATTTAATATTTATGCATGAATCCATATATATATATATATATATATATATATATATATATATATATATATATATATATATATATATATATATATATATACATACACACATACACACACACACACACACACACACACACACACACACACACACACACACACACACACACACACATATATATATATATATATATATATATATATATATATATATATATATATATATATATATATATATATATATATATATATATATATATATATATATAAACTTGACATTGTTTTTTTCCTTGTATTATTATACATACATACATGTTGGGTGAAGAGAGGAGAAGAGAGGAGAAGAGAGGAAAGAATTGACTAAAAAAGGAGAGCACATATAAGCCCACAAATCCAGAACTGATTAATTATACCAAAATAAGGGCAAGCAAAGTTTTTTTGTAGGAACGAGATCCGAATGTGTAATGGAACGAACGTTCCATACAGAACGTTCCGAACGCGTTCCAATCCAACTATGCTTTGTCATAAGCATGATTGTTCTTAATCTCTTCGAAGACATGTGCTCTTTGATACCAAGGTTGGTTTTGGGATGCATAGGGTTACAAGCACAACGGCTTAGAGGACAACCCAAGATGATGATGATGATGATGCTTGCAATTTCTCTTTTCCTTGTCATTTTAAGTGAAGATGGATGTTGAGGGTACAAACATGGAGGCCTCTTAAGAAGCCCGTTGAATCACTCAATACCCTAGCTGAACCTGAATTTAAGTTTGTCTTTATGTCAAGCTCCCAGATATTCACCCATTGGCGAGGTCTTACATTAGTGGGATGGAGGTCTATCCGCTCAAGTTTCTTGTGATTATGTTCAAAGAGTTATGACCTTCTAGATTCATTGCATCTTTTTGCCCATATATGTGATTCACTTATGCAGCTTAAGCTATTTATATCATGCTACTAGTTGATTAATTCAACCATTTTATGTGGGCATAATTCTTCAAATATAAGAATGGAACCTTACAAATTTTAAAAATTGGAAGATGCCTGTGGAGAGAAATTGGTCGAGGCAAGTAATGGTCATTCTAGGTGAGTGGATTCACTTTGAATTCCTTTATTCAAGTTTAAACTTTTCATTGGCTATCTCATTGTGAGAGAGTAAATGGATACATGCTCATCTTTAGATGATTGAGTGGTTGACACAAGGGTTAGATGGCCGTCGAAATGGGTTGTGTGATATTGGAGTCTTTTGATCCTTGATTTCGAATCAAGGCATCCATAGTGATACATTCTCAATAGAAGAGCTATGTGGTTTCTTTTCCATATAGAGTCTATTTGAGATGTATTGAGTAAATATCCATGTTTTTATTTTCACATTTCTGGATGTGTTTTTTAAGTACATGTTCCAAGGGAGGGGAAGGTTTGACACCATGTTGAACAAAATGATCTTTGTTGGGCTTAATACCTAAAGGTTTTAGGCTATATGATCCATAGAGGTGAATAATCTTCACCTTCTTAGTTCTGGATTGTGAGAAACTCTACCCTCAAAGAGGTTTTCTTGGCGTTGAATTTGTATCATGACTTTAAGAGACGAAAAGAAGAGTCACCCACCTGTTTAAAGTGTCACGTGACAGTTTTTTGAAGAAGAGATCCTAAAAGATAATCTTGATCTTGTTGCATGCAGCATCCGTAGTCTTGATAGGTACATATGTTTAGATTGTTGGGGAATATTTAATGGTAGACTTTTTGTTTCCTTTAATATGAAAGGATAACAAGTTTTCGTTTGTCAAGAAGGCTCTTTTATGAGCTTCGTACCAGGAAGCTTATGGACTCATGTAGTTTGATGTGATAAGAGTGGGATGGAAATGGGTACTTCTAATGTCATCTAAAGTGGGAAATAAGATTTATAATTGGGCATTTAAAACAAAGTACGCATTTCGAAAATCTTTTGGTGGATGCATTCTGAAGGTTGTTTCCAATGATTGAGACATGTGCCTAAGAAGTCTAGTGGTGGTGGTAGCTAAGGATGGTCATTAGTATATTCATTGAAATCGGGAAAGTATCAATCATTTGCATCGTTACAAGCACGGTTGGAAACATTCGGTTCAGACTTAAAAGAAACGAAGTTTTCGAGTTTCCAAAAATTTGGAAAAGGTAGGAAATGAGAAACAGTAATATATATATATATATATATATATATATATATATATATATATATATGTGTGTGTGTGTGTGTATGTATGTGTATGTATGTGTGTGTGTGTGTGTATGTATGTATGTATGTATGTATGTATGTATGTATGTATGTATGTATGTATGTATGTATGTATGTATATGTATATGTATATGTATATGTATATGTATATGTATATATATATATACACACACACACACACACACACATACATATGTATAGATATAGATATAAAGATATTTGAATCATATGATATTATATAATAATTGCCATTGACAATATCCATTAAAGCTTCAAATTTCAAACATCAAGAATAAAAACTAAAGTTCATAAACCCTTCACATTTGAGTCAAGGTAATAAAGTACATATGATGTTTAAACTACATGAATCAATTATCACACACATTATAGATAAACAAGAATGATAAAATTAAAACATCAATGATCATATACTGAAACATAATGAAACATAAACACGATCATCAATCATAAGTGTCATACAATATATTGGTAATTGAGGTTGACTTGCAAAGAGGCTACGTAGTAAGAGTTTACCTTTGAAGGCGCACAAGAGGAGGAAGATAGGTACCCAAGGGCACATAGACTCTAGTTGGAATGAATGTCAGAAAATGCCAAAAGCCAAACACAAACAATAGGAAACATCGAGTCATTTCAACTTAAGGATGAACAAAAAAAATAATAGCCGGGAAACGTGTTTTCGATTGGAAACAGTTCGGGCAAATGGTGAACCGTTTTCGAAGGCTAGAAATGTCGTTCCGTTAACTATGATCATTTGGGGTATATCTTTGTGGGTTTCTTTATTTTAGTTTTATCTATCATTTATTATTTTATTGCTACTCAAAAAATGTGGGCTTAGGTTTTTGGATGTCCATCAAGTGCATGAGTTCTTTAACCTCTTCTTCTAGCTTGTTCCAGTCTTAATGCCCTATGGTTCAGACATATAAAGCTCTTGAACACCTTCATTGCTTTTGTATAATCATGTCAATGATGGCAGGTATGGGGTGATTATTTCCTTGCTTTTGGCTTTTGTGGAAACTTCTACCCACTTTTTGCATCCTCTACTTTCTTTTGGGTTCAACAAAAGTCTCGAATCTCGTCCCATGAGGAAGTCTTTGTTGCTTGTTGTTTGTCATCTTCTTTAATCTCTTGTACTTGTTCTATAATGGCTTGAAGCTCTTCCATTATTGTAGGTTGAAGATCTCCTTCCTCTAAATCATTTGTCTTTGTTTTCAAAAGCCCTCTACGAGTTGTAACCTCTTCTTCAGTGTTTTAATTTGAGCTTAAAGACTTCCATTTTATGCAGTCCAATTTCCATCGAATGTATTGTTGATTAAGGAAATTATCTCTTTTCTTATCCATTTCTTCTCTCCAAGTCTTCATGTCTTTTTCCACTTGAGTGAGCCTCTTTTTGGCTATCATAAAGGTTGCTCTCAACTTCATGATTTCGCGAGAAACCATGCGTGCAAATTGCCACACATGATGATGTTCTCGTGTGTGTGCGCGTGGTCTTTTTGCATTATATCTCAATCGTGAATGTAGTTGTAGCATGTTAGCTTTTTGAGTATCTCCTTGGAGTGATAAGCTTCCTTTAAACTTGTGATAAGGTGGATGGAGTTTCCTTGTTGTGGCCTTGAAGAATACGTTGAAATGTTTCTTTACATATGCACCAATGTATGGGAAGCCAACTCAAAATTGTCGCCTATGTGGTTGCACAAACTCTAAGTGGTCGAAATGAAAGGAAAATTAGCCATCTGAACCCTCAATAATAAGACTAGCATTTGATCCACATCGTACCACCAAAGAAATCGTGGGTTTCATTGTTCAAACACAACTAGGGGTAGTAGGATATGAAGCTTGAATTGGTGAAGTGCATTTGATGCTTTGACTTTAACGCGAGAGAGAGAGAGAGAGAGAGAGAGAGAGAGAGAGAGAGAGAGAGAGAGAGAGAGAGAGAGAGAGAGAGAGAGAGAGAGAGAGAGAGAGAGAGAGAGAGAGAGAGAGAGAGAGAGAGAGAGAGAGAGAGAGAGAGAGAGAGAGAGAGAGAGAGAGAGAGAGAGAGAGAGAGAGAGAGAGAGAGAGAGAGAGAGGGAGGGAGGGAGGGAGGGAGGGAGGGAGGGGGGGAAGGGGGTGGGGAGGGAGGTGTAATCCGGAAGTTGAAGTGAGACGAGATATTGGGTGGCCCGGTGGCCGGTTGCATAGTGGAAGCTGGACTTAACCCGGAAGATGAGAGGGATGGCCGTCGAAGGTAGGCTAGCCCGGCGGGATGTAGTCATCAAGGCCGAAGTTGTCGTTTGCCAAGAGGCATAGTGGCTCTCCTTTGCCACACACGTCCAAAGCCCCTTTGAGTGAGCGGGCAAGATGAGGGATGAGCTGACCCAATGCCAGCCCACTGGACGGTCAAGGTACAAGACCCTCCAAGGATGGACGGGGGCATTCCCGTTGTTGGGCATCCACTCACGATGCAAGGGACAATCGACGTTCCCAAGAAAGTTGAGGAAGGGAAGGCTCAACACTCACTCCCATGGTGCTTCGTCGCTTAGACGTTAGGGGCATTCCTAGCTGGTCCGTAGTCCAGAGGCATGCACGGTTACCACTCCCCTTGTAGTTGCGCACAATTCGTCGCAGCAAGGCAAACCATCCAAGCACCACAAAGGGCTGGATAGAAAACCAAGGAGGAGGCAAAGGGGCATGACATCCACCCCCTTTCCGACAGACTTCTTGTCCTTGAGAAGTTCAAACTTCATCTACGAGCAACTAGGATGATTCCCGTTTGCGATGAAGCTGAAAGGGTGAAAATTGTGATGGCTGTTAGACTTTGCATGGTGTTCTTACCCTCGAATTTGGGGTAGTGTCCTTAGTACCATGGGTTGTCGTGCGAATGCATATCTAAGGGAAACTTACTTATGCAAGAGGTGTGCAAACTCAATACCGCTGATTTGGCTCGAAGCAAAGGGACTACTTGAAGAAGGGATGACTTGCCCCACTGCGACTGCATCGAGACAAAGCTAAGCTCCACATGAGCCAATTCTTGTATAAGCGCATGACCTCGCAGTTTGGGTCATGGTGCCTTTGCCTCTTGTTAGGCTGAATGTGCCGATTCCGTCCAAGGACTTCCAAGAAGGTCATATCGTCAAAAGGATGGTCAGTCCCTTTAAGTCAATTCACGACTGGTTGTCCATGTATCCTTTGCTGTCAAAACGGCAGATTGGGCCATTCCGCTCAAGGAAGCTTGTGGCAGTTTGAATGAAGATTTTTGTGCTTCTGGTTGGAGCTTGATTCATGAAAAGGAGATGAGAAAAGGGTAGATGAACTCAATGCCTGTCTCTTGAAGCTCAAAACCATGTGGTTGAACCCATGTACCAAGAATAGTAAAAAAAATAATATCCTGTGGCACAGTGGCTTGCTTACATCTCTTGTTGTATCTGAACTTTCAGAATGTCAGTATGGAAAGATCAGAAAAAAGCCAAAATAATTTTGAAATGTCATCATGGCAGGAGAGTTAGTGTTGGAACTAACCATTGTGTCACGTGTGGGAGGGAATGTGTTATTGATCTGCCTACACGGGGGTGGGAGGAGGTCATAGGGGTGAATGCCTTATTACCATCATGGAATTTTAGAAGAAATTAAAAGGTCAACTTAGAAATCTAGTAGGATTATGTAGTGCTTCTTGGAAGTTTGAAAGGTAGAGGGACTGTGGAGGGGAAGTATGGGTTATAGTTCATTAGAGGAGAATTCATTGACTTGAATTTTCTGCTTAACCTGAAATCTTATGTGTTTGTTACAGTACTTGTTTTGAATGAAGTTGATAGACTCTCAAAGGAGGCACAGCATTCGCTTCGTCGCACTATGGAAAAGTATAGCTCAGCTTGCAGGCTAGTTTTATGCTGTAATAGTGCTTCAAAAGTCATTGAAGCAGTTCGTTCAAGATGCTTGAACATTCGAATCAGTGCACCATCCAAGGAAGAAGTATATAACTAAGTTTGTCTCAATTCATTATATCAGTTTTAAAAAGCTAGTTTTCATTCATTGTTTCAGTTTTGGGGATATGTACTTGACCAACTGTTTTTCTCATAGATCATGAAAGTGCTTCAACATGTTGCTAAGAAGGAAGGCTTACAGCTCTCATCATCTTTTGCTGCGCGCATAGCTCTTGCTTCTAACAGAAATCTGCGACGAGCAATCCTCTCATTGGAGGCCTGCAAAGTTCAGCAGTAGGTTTCTTAAAAGTGTTTAGGAAGGTGGTTTTCACAAATATGAACCTTAATGGGTGAATCTTGCTTATATCAGATATCCGTTCACTGAAGATCAACCTGTTCAAACTACTGATTGGGAGCAGTACATTGTGGAAATTGCGTCTGACATTGTAAATGAACAGAGTCCAAAAAGGTGGGATTTTGCAGCTTTCTTCTAGTTCGATATTCATGATGAGTTTCCTGCATTCTATAAGCCTATTTGCTGATTATCATTGATATTGAAGATGAGTTTCCTGTATGCGCTCACTTATTTGCTGATATGGTAGATTGTTCTTGGTACGAGGAAAGCTATATGAGCTGCTTGTCAACTGCATTCCTCCTGAACTTATCTTAAAGGTAAACTACTTAACGGTTAGTTTTTTTTTACTAAATATGGATATGCATCCTAATTACAAGGTATACTTCTGAGGTGGATGATTCTATACCAAATATGGATGCACATCTTAATGACAAGTTATAATTTTGAGATCATTTACAGATTTGAAGAGATTACAGATCTTTTGTCATTTCATGCGTACTTTTAAATTTCAGAGATTGCTACTAGAGTTGATGAAAAAACTTGATTCTGAGCTCAAGCATGAAGTGTGCCATTGGGCTGCTTTCTATGTAAGCTCGCAGTCTAACTTATGCCATTGGAATAGATCAAGTCTTCCTTTTCAGTAGTTAACCGAGTTTTTTGGTCATGTTTCCAGGAGCACCGTATGCAACTTGGACAGAAGGCTATATTTCATCTAGAAGGTATCCCTGGTTTTTGGTGCACAAAAAGCCATTTTTGTGATTTCAAGAGTATCAGACTCTGAATAACATTTGTTGTTTGTGCAGCATTTGTAGCCAAATTTATGAGCATTTACAAGAGGTTCCTTATTAATACTTTTGGCTGAGTTCAGATGGGGAATTACAGCATTCAAATGGCATACATGCATGCTTTCAGGCGATTTGAACTGGCAGCTCTGATTAGTGAGCTTTTGATGTGGCAATTTTTATACATAAGAAATCAGCCCAGTTCATGAACTTGGAAAAACAGATATACTGAGAAATGGAGGTCTTCAATAAAGAACTAAGCATCAGGAGTTTCATGCCAGATAGTGCTTCTAGATGTATTTGCCAACTTGATGATATGCGAGCTGCGCCTTACTTCCGTAGGTTTCATCACCTAGATCTGTCACACGACGTTTCAAATCATGATGGTGAACTGCAGTCCTATGAGATCTGTATTTAATATCATGAGCTTTAATTGGAAAACCTCTCGGACATGCCCAGCTTGTAGTTGCAAGATTTGTTTTTTTTTTTTCATTGTCTATTCTGTTCCAATATCCAATATTGCTGACTTTTGAATTTTTTGAGCACAGTTTCTGTTGAGCTGCATTCTGTCAAGAGAGTTCTAGTTTCTTTGATGTGCATGGGACTTTGGTGATTTTTGATATATTCGTTAATGAAAAGTCATTTCATAGCTGTTAACTGTGTGGATGAATTTTTTTTCTTGATCTAAAATAAATCTTTGGAAATTTTTCATTAGAGAAGTGGTTTCTTAATGTCATCTCTAATGCAGTGTGGCTCTCAAAACACATGCATGAAGGTTTGCATGTGTTTTGCTTCATGCTGCAAAGTAGTTGCACGAGGTTGATTTTCACTGAACCTCGCTGCTTTGTTGTTTGGTAGCAAGGCAATGACCATTGGTAAAAGTTTTAGAGCTATAATGTGCAGCATAATCAGAACATTTGTAAACTTTTAGAGCTGTCATGTTCAGTACAACCAGAATTGTAAATTCTTGATTGTACAGTTTTCTATATTACAGGAATCTCTAAGAAATCCTGAAACAGGGCCATGAAAACCTGATCTTACTGCTCGATATTCAAACGAGATACTTCTTTGAAATAAGTTTCACCATTGCCATAATAACCTTTATCTAACCTGTAAAGCAAGATTATTTGTTGCTGTCTTGAACACTATCCAAGAATCGTGCCAACTTTTTTAAGGTGCATCAATCCTTATTGCAGTTTTGTTCTCATGACTGTTTTTCCAGCTTAAGTTGTATTCTGGAATGCTATCACTTCATCTCCTCATTGGTTTTCTATTTTTTAATTAAGCAGAAGCACCAGTCTTTGGGCACTAAGTTTGATAAAAAAAGAGGTCAATGCCATGCCCGATGGGAGTTCATTAGTATAGCGAGAATTACAGTGCGAAATGATGGGAGACATAAATATAGGAATGAATCTACAAAGAATAATACCCTTTTCAATTTTAACCACTCTTTGGCCTACCATTTGACCTTCCAATTATAATGGTCTCCTAGTTAAATGTAGAAGAGTTACTACATCAAATTTGATGCCCAATCTTCTCTTATCACCTATGAGAAGTTGGAAGCTTATGGAAAACTACTTAACGGATGTGAAAGCTCTTAGAACATGCATAGTGAATGAAACTTCCAATTTGTTGCTTTTAATGATCACGCCCTTTTAAGTTTGGAAATATTCATTTTAGTTCTATTTCTTTGATGTCTCAAGATGTGTGAATATTCCAAAAGCTCTTCTTCTACCTTCAACCATTTTTATTCCATCATTATACTTTCTCCATTCATCTGTCCAGAGGTAGTTTCTTACCGAGCAAGTATTCTCCCACAAATCTACGATCTTCTGTTATCCATCATCTTCTCCTTATATCTCATGTATGTTTATAATAATCTTCATGCATTCTTATTCCCGCTTATCCGTTCTCTTTAACCACCATTTGTTACTTCTCTTTATCGATTTTCATCCTTGTAGGAATTCTTGTGTGAGAACTTATACTGTTTCGATTCACTGGTCCATACCGTTCAAATGTGGGATTCACATTTGTTTTTTTACTTGCCCCCAGCTCATGCTTTTGTACTGGTCTTTGAGGCTTCACCTGTATGATCGTGGGATTTGTATCCAATTGATTGTTGCATGAACCAATGTAATTGACTATATAGTCTCCCATGTCTCTAGAGGTGTGGTTTTGAGAGTAAAACTGATTCAATACGTAGTCATGACTGAGTATGGTGATGTCCTTGCACATATTCCATGAATTTGCTAACGAGGTAGAGCATTAAACCTGTATCCATGCGGTCACATTGAGTATCATCATGTATATTTCACTATACAAATGTTTCTATCCAATCAATCTAGGGAATTATCACATTCATGTGTCTGAGATTGTGCTTGTATCCTTCATATATATTCATACATGTGCATAAAGAATGTAGCGTATTAAATATGAAATTATAGATACCATCCTTCTTATCTTGGTCACACATGTTCATGGTTGGGTGCTATTGGCCTATATGCTTATCGCCTACATGCTGATAGGGTCTATGAGTTACTTGTGATCCCTTCAGTGGATACTTGTCAACGTATTTGAAAATGTTGTAGATTTGTGATTATATAATAGAACGTGGTGGATAAGGAGAGTGCAATATGCACTGGCTCCTGAATGATGAACTATGCAAGACCTCAGCAAGATAACATTCAAGGTTGCAACAAAGGTAGGGAAAGAAAATCAAGTTATCACCTTTCATTAACACAAGAATATTCAATATAAGAGGATGAGCAAAGATACAATGGAAGAAGAATATATAGAGCAGGTGAAGGTGGCAGTCTAACCACAGCAGCTCAGCTCTATCTGAGCCCCTGGACTAAGGTGACCAGTAGAGTCTATATGCCCATGTGTAGTCCTTAGGCTTAGTACTTCTCCTTTATATAGAGGCAGCTTCGATATTTACGGTGTCCTTTAGGCATTTGTGGCTGTGGCTCCTATCCTTGGAGGGACCATATCTCAGTTATTAGTCATTGTCTTAGAATCCTTTGTGGCTCCCTTCTTGCAATCCACCTAGCTGCCTGACAGGTCTTGTCCTGGTCCAGATCTGTTCCTTGTCTTGGGCCTAATGTTGTCCTCATATTGGACTAGGTCTTGTCGTTGTGTTGGAACTTGGACTCATCCAGTTGGTCCTGTCCTCTAGTTTAGTCACTGCTTTGGTCCACTAGCAAGGTCTGGTCTTGTCCATTTGTCCATGGTCCACTTAGTCCAGTGGTCCCTGTAATGTAGTCTATGTGGAATGTAGTCAGAAGTACAGCAACTAATGGAGAAGACATTACAAGATACATTGGAAATTTATTACCCCACAGGTTACCCACCTGTTATAAATTACGGATATCTACCTTAGGGGGTAAATGGAAGGATTCATAGCCACTCTTTATTTAGGTGTGGTGGATGGGAAAGGATTCGTGGGCATAGTTCCACACCAAACATAGAGAAGCTTATAAAAGTCGCATTGGGCGGGCTCTCGGTCATCTTGTGTGTTTCCAAGCTCTCGTAGTCCTCGCACACAGACATTGCTGCAGAGTCTCTCCTTCATCTCCTAAAATTGCCACTACTGGCCAGTGTTTCAGAGAGGAAGAGTGTCAAGTATGATTGAAGAGTGAAGTGAAAAGGGTTTGTGTCTACAAAGATAATGATGATTCATCAATGGCATCCTTCACTGTGGAACATGTAGCCCATGGTCATTCCTTGAGATTGTACTCTTGTCCCAGACATTTGACACTTTATTCGGAATAAGATAAATGAGTTCACCATATCACAATGAAAGCCTTGAAGCAAGTTTGATAGTGTCTTGAGAAGTTTGCTGCATAAGCAAAATATTAAACTTTGTGAATTGCATCAATAAAACGATTTTGCCATTATTAGTTTCATCGTGATACTCTCTTTCAAACCATGTGATACAAGTAGAAGTCTGGAACCTAGTTCATACCTGAGCAGAAAGGATCACCTCCACTGTTGTCACATGCAATCGTACAGAGTGGGGGACCTCACATACAATCTTACAAAGTGGAGGTCCCCATAATGACCAAGCCTAAGAATTCTTTGACTGTTAATTCAAGTGCAAGCACACTTGCTTTGCTTAAGGGGTCAAAGATATTGTCATCCAATGGGTTTTCTATATCCCGAGCAGGTTTGAAGAACCCTCTAGTTCCATGAGAAGTGTACCCAGGTGAAAGGTCAGTTGGGGATTGAAAAGAGGCTGATTAGTACTAATAATCCGAGTGTTGACATGAAATCTAGTTGTTGCGGTTATCCATGACCAGACATGTTTGTGTGATATGACATCTAGGAATGCAGTCAGTCAAAATCGAAATTGTCTCCATCTAACAGTGTATTAAGGAATTTCCGACTTTCGTGCTGATATTTTTTTATGACACTTCAGTGCATCACATACCTTTTAATCTCCATTTCATTATGCTGCATTTCTCTCCATCTTAGCCCCCAATGTGGCAGACCTACATGCATTCATGTCGTTGCTAGGACAACTATACCCATGTTTCTCCTTATCCACTTTCCTCAGTTCTAATGTCTCACATCTGTTACAGACTCACGGCTGTCCTCAAAAGGCTTATGAGGCTGGGTAGTGGGATCTAAACAGGTGATTGGAAGATATGGAGATTTCTTCAAACTCAAGTAAGCTGGAAGTCTGGAAGTTGTTCCTCCCAGATCAAGTGCATCTTGCATCTCATCTTTGTGGATTGGGCAAAGAACCAATTGAAGACCTAGTAATATTACCGATGAGTCAAACCATATAAAAGATTTTGCATGTGGGATTATGAGCATCCATCTCAAGAATGCAACAACCCTAGGACCAAATGCCTTAATGTTTGTAGTTTGAACATTTCGAATTCCTAGCAATATGTGGTTGGATCACAAATGATCAACGTCCATTGCTACATGAATCGCCTGCACAATCTCTTCTCTGAGGGAAACGACTTTGTTGCCTTTCCTAATCAGTTCAATCATGGCATGTCTACACACAATTCGCCCTTGCAATAACTGGTGCCAATTATTGTGACAGTACCACTTCCCAATCTAGGTCCTTGTGCTCCAAGGTGTGCGGTGCAGATCATTTACATGTGCCTGATTGACTAGCCACAGTTATTTGTTTGAGAACATACTTTGCCTTCACTGTTTGTGAGGGATGGTATAAAAGAACATTGATCTAGTTTTTGAAGTAACTTCTCAAGATAAAATCATTTAGCCAGGTATAATATGCTTCAATGCAGACCATGACCTTTGCAGTAAGGCAAAATTGCATGATATCAGTCATTACTTATTTGGATGTATTTATTGTTGAAGGTTTGCCTGTAAACCACATTGGCATCACATTTCACTACAAGGAATATGGGCCCATAGCGATGGTTAAGGCGATACAATTTCGTCGCTATAAAATTGTAAAAAGCGTCGCAACAAGTGTCGGGCGCGGACCGTCGATTAAACGACGAGCAAAACGACGTTTTTTTCGACGTGTGGCACGACGGGATATGCGACGCTCGTAGTGAGCGTCGCTTTAGCGACGGTTTCAAAAAGCGTCGCATAAGTGACACTTTTTTGCGTCGCATAAGCGACGGTAAATAACGTCGCTTATGCGACGCCAATTGCAGTGGTTTTTACGACGCCTTACCATCGCTTACACGGCAGCTTGTTGACGAAAAAAATTAAAACGTTGGAGGCTCTTCGATCGGCATGTTCACGCATCTGATCGAAGAGCTCTCCAACGTTCGCAATTGTGCTACGCGTACAAGTTGAAACAAATATATGCAGAATTGTTGTTTTGCTTAATCTCTATCTTATTGTCTCGCTCTGTTTCTGTTTCTCTCTTTGAAATGACTCTCTCTCTCTCTCTTTATTGCAGGTTATTCAAAAAGCTAACCAAGCAAAAAATATGGCTAACTATTGTAAGTACTATTTCCATTCTTTGTATATCATTTGATTTTTGTTATTTTCATTAGTTAACATACTCACACTTATTGATATGCACATATACACTTGTTATACACATATGCATGTTCACACATATACACATATATACATATACACATATATACATATACACATATGCACATGCACATACACACATATATATACACACATACGTGTGCACATACACTTACACACACACATACACACATACATATGCATATGCACAAACATTTCTACAACCACATAAAAAGACTTGCATGCATGCATTATTGCATATATATATATATATACACACACACACATACATACACACATTAACATATACTTAAATACATGTATATGCACATTCACATGCATGCACATGGATGCAAATGGAAATGCATCTACACGCACATGCATGTTTCATACATATACACATGCATATACATACACTTGTATATGTTTATACACATACACATACACATGCACATATGTATATATACACACACATACATATATATGCACATACGTACACACACATATACACATACACACACATGCACATACATAGATATACACATATACATGCACATCCACACATATACACATACACTTACACATATACATGCACATACATATACACACACGTACACATGCACATACACATATACATACATATACACTTACACATGCACATGCACATACATACATATACACACACATACACATGCACATACACATACATACACATATACACTTACACATGCACATGCACATACATATACATATACACTTACACATGCACATGCACATGCACATGCACATACATACATATACACACACATACACATGCACATGCACATACACATACATACACATATACACGTACACATGCACATGCACATACATGCATATATCCATATACATATGTACATACATTCATATTACACACATATACATGCACATACCTACACACACATATTACACACATATACATGCACATATGTACACACATATGAATGAATTATATAATTAAAGTACTAAAACACATGCTTAATATAAACAATAATAACAAAGAACAAAACTTTGCATTACTTAATACCATACACACAATTCAAAACATAATTGAAATGAACAATATATATATATATATATATATATCAATGTAAATACATATCCAATGTCATAATCAAGAATCCTAATGATCATCATCATCATCAGCATCATGAGCATCCTCATCTTCATTCTCATCATCATGATCACCCTGTGATGATCGAGATCGTCTCTCCTGTGTTTGTCTCTCCACCTCATCCAGATCTGCCTCGCCATCATAACTGTATTACATATAACAAACATAAATAAGTAAAAAAATTAAAACATCCATAAAAATAAAATACTTATATAAAGTTTAATAATACTCACAAAGGCATCTAAATGATCTCACATATACTCGCTCAAATGCCGATATCCAAAATGTGTAGCATACTCAATCTCATGTTTCGTAGGATATCCGCCATAATCCTTTCGCTGCATTGAAACAAATAAAAAAGATTAGTTTCTTGCATTTTAACTAAAATAAAAAATATACTCACAATAACACATATACTTACAAATGTAGCTACAAAACCATGATGGCCCATTTGGCGTAGGTGCGATGTGTGGCCTGACTCAACTCTCTTTTTTGCAGTAGCCTGTTTATTTAAAGAAAAAAGAAATACATAAATTAAATGTAAAAAATTACTAAAATATATGAAAATTATAAATATAAACTATTAATTTGTTTACCTTCTTATGAGGAAATGACTCCTGAAGACGTAGCTGTCTATGAAAAAATTGCCATGTCTCAGGTGGTATGTTAGGTCGCCTCTTATTTTTTTCCACCATACAATATCTCCTGTTAATTCAAACTCAAACAGAAAAAAAGAATCAGAATACATACATATATATACACACACATACACATACACATACCCACATACACATACCCACATACACATATACATGCAAACATATACACATACATATATGCATACATATACACATATACATATATATAACATAAACACACATATACATATCCATATATATATGTACACACATACACATGCATGCATATACACTCATTCATACAAAATACATGCATTTATCCCACAATAATGTGTATTTGTGTATATGTGAATATGTGTGTATGTGTAAATGTGTATATGTGAATATGTATGTATGTGTAAATATGTATATGTGAATGTTTATGTATGTAAATAATCAGATCATTAATATCGAATACCATTATTTGTAGATTCCGATCAATCAGATGGAACTCCATCACCGTCTCCTAATCGTGCGACTATATATTGTAAGTATATCAAAATTTTAATTTTAAATATATTTGATAGATACATAACTGATATATTTTTTTATTTCTTGTTATAATCAGCTTTTGATCAATCAAAGGGCACTCCACCACCTCCTACCCATGCAACAACTTCACATATGTCCTCTGATAGGAATTATGATGAATTTTACTATCAAGAGCATATTATATGTTGGTGTAACTCTTGCAATGGCACGTACAAAGACCACGATTGGAATGTATTGAACATGAGGCAGAGTATGGTACTTTTGAGCATGCACCATCACCTGGCCGATGTGATAATGCTTGGGTATATATTTTTTCTATAAATTAATGTCATTATTTTATTTAAAAACCATATATAAAATCATATTATTGTTGATATACAAGAATGCTTTCTCGATGATGATGATGATGATAATTTTTCTCATAATGTTAATATACCTCGTATACATCATGGACTTGCTGTTCATCAATTACAAGCAGAGGTTTCTAGAAATCCTCTACCTCCTGGTTTAGAGACTGAAACGGTTGAAGATTATCCATTGCCAGCTCGTCATCGTTCTCTAGTACAAACATATGATAGAAGAAGATATGGAGGATGGAATAGAGGACCAATTCATTTAGATGGAGAGGTTTTCAACTTTTGGGGTAATCGCTATATGATTGCTCCATCCACTATTACTAATGTTGGTCGTGGTCTCTTTATTGTAGAAGATTTATATGTGCCTTCGAACTCTAAAGTCACTCTTATGTCATTTTGTGGTCCTATATATGGATGGGGAGATTGGCATCAACTTGCACGTTATGTTCAAAGCATGAGTACTTATGGAATATGTTTGAATGCAGCATCCCTTACTAGTAGAAGGATTTCACATGCAGAAAATGAAAGATTATATATTGATGGAAGACCTTACATGCATGGAACTATAACAGGTTCAATAAATAGTAGTCGAGGGATACACATCCACATACACATCCACATATATAAAATTATATACATATATATATGTATATTTATTTATTTATTTTTATTAATATGTCTTTTTTTGATGAACTTACAAGTTATTATCTGAAAAGTTTTTACCAAGTCAGAATATTCTTCCTACCTCACATGAATATTCTTCCTACCTCGCATGATGAAATGAAGAAGATAATCAACAATCTTGGTATAGATTATCAATGTATACATGCATGTCCTAACGATTGTATTTTATATAGAGATGAATGTGCAGGCTCTTTGACATGTCCCAAATGTCAATCTCTTCGATATAAGGACAAAGAAGGTAAAATCCCAAAAAAGGTATTGAGACATTTTCCATTGGCTCCACGGATTAGACATATGTTTCAAAGCCCCGAATTATCAAAGCTTTTGACATGGGGACATGATCATAAAAGTAATGATGGAATGATCAGAATTTCTCATGATAGTGTTGCTTTTCAGCATATTGATTCAACATGGCCTAAATTTGCACAAAATCCACAGAATCTAAAGTTAGGAGTTGCATTAGATGGGGTTAATCCGTTCTCCATGAAATCCAGTAAATGGTCAACATGGCCAGTGGTGGTCATAAACTTCAATCTTCCGCCATATCTTAGCATTAAAAAGGAACATTTAATGCTTTCACTTTGAATCCCAAGAAAAAGACAAGTTAAAGATATGAATATATATCTTGCTCCTCTCATTGACGATCTGCAAGAGCTATGGAGAGGTATTAATGTCATTGATGTATCAAAAAGCATCAATGAAAGACATATTACTGTTTGTGGTATAATGGCTTGAACTATTCACGATTTTCCAGGATATGGTGTTTGTTTAGGTATTGATATATTTTTTTATTCAATATGCATACAAATAAATGTGATTTAATCTAATTATATTTTTATCATTTTCATGATGCAAGAATATCTACTAAGGGTTATAAAGCTTGTCCATATTGTGGTGATTGGTTGAGATCAATCTATAGTAAGAATCTCAATAAAAATATTTATCTTCAACATCGACGATTCTTGCCTGATGATCATCCATTAAGATCTAAAAGAGAAGCGATACATTTTAATGGAAAGCTTGATACAGGTAAGTGTCCAAAACCTATGACGCCTATGAATTGGTATAAAAAATGGATAGATGGACCTCTGATAGATCCAGAATCAGAAATCTTCAGTGATGATGAAGATAATGAGTATGTGAAGAGAGGTAAAGGAAAATTGGAACTCACAGAGAACATATCAATATGGTATTCTTTGGAGTATTGGAAATAGTTAAAAGTATGTCATCTTCTTGATCCTATGCATATATTCAAAAATATTGGTTATTCACTATGGCAACATCTTCTTGGACTAAAAGATACCATAGCATCAAGGAATGATTTGAAAGATCAAAACTCAAAACCAAAGTTATGGCCAATTTTTGATAGACATCGACAACAAATGACTTATGCACCTGCTCCTTAGGTACTTACAACAAAAGAGATACAAACTATCAACAATAGGATTTTTTTGATTTGGACTCCTACAGGATATGGAACATCTTTCCAAAACATGTTTACTATGGATGATAAGAGCTTATCTAGGTTAAGGACCCATGACTAACATAACTTTTTGAAACATATTTTACCTTTGATTATCGATGGATGTACAACGAAAGGAGTACGAGATGTGATCTATCATCTTGCATCGCTTATAAGGTATTTATGATACTTTTACATTTAATATAAATGAATATTTGATATCTTTTATTTTTGAATTAACTTCTTTATGATTTTTTTAATGATATGTATAGGTGGATTACATCAAAAGAGATTGACAAAAACTCGACCCCACAAAAAAAACGTGAATGCAAAGAGCTACTATGTTTGATGGAGAAAGAGCTTCCTACTTCATTTTTTGACATTCAGGTTTATTTATTAGTCCATCTTGTAGATGAAATAGAGATTGCAGGTATTGTCAACACTCGATGGATGTTTTAGGTCGAGCAATTTATGGGAATATTAAAAGGTTATGTGTGACAAAGAGCGAAACCAGAAGGATCCATGGCAAAGGGTTGGATGCTTGAAGAGTGCATGTATTATGTTAGTGAGTATCTTGAAAGAGTTCATGAAGAAGCTCCACGTACATGGACCAACGAGTCTTCTTCAAAAATAATAGATGAGGTATTATCAGGTAAGGGAGTTTCATTTTTATTTACATTTCAAGAAAAAAATGATGTTTCTACTTTTGTAGCATATAATAGCAAATGCATGCAAGCATTCTTTAGCGAGTACAAATAGGAACTTCAAAATCTTTGAAGTAAAAGGCAAAGAAACAAAAGATATAGATGTAATCTCGATAATAATGAGATTACAAATATATCTTGTTTCATGGATTGACTATATAGTCGTTTGCAACGCGCCAACACAAATAATGAAGAAATCTCAGATAAGCAGAGAGAGTTGATGATAGGTTG